>JAMQGT020007261.1:0-106860 GCA_024447675.2 Pterophyllum scalare | reverse complement strand
TTATGTAGTGTACTTGGTTCAGTTACGTATTGCTCAAGAAAGTTATAGAAAAATATATAACAAAGCAGTGGCCACTGTGTTTTTGACAAATAAATGATAACCATATTCTTGGCAACTCATGGATGTTTCACCTGTGCTTCAGAGATGCTCCAGAACCCCCCCCCCCTCCTACTTTCATATTTTAGGAAAATGACATCATTGTAGGCGGAGATCTTCAAAGCAATGATGTTTGTGCAGATGGACAGGAGAAATGGGGATGAAAGGTACTAAAGAGGGGACCTGCCAGGCTGTGATGTGATGAAGTGAAATCCTCCGGGACTAAAAATGAGATCATCCAAATACTACTGAGCATCTTAACTGGAACAATAGTGACCCCTACTGACAATTTTAGCTTTTTTGTTCTCGTGATGAATGCATCACAGACTCATCATGATTCACTGTACATTGTACAGCGTGTATATACCTGTTTCCCATCTCTGGTGTCTCCTTTCTGCTTTGCAGTGAAGGCCATAAAGTTGAACAGGCCGTAGATATAAGGCTGACCTAGTCCAAGAGAAGGTATCTTGTTATCTGCAAATGAACAGAAATGTTATCAGTACTGTTTTCTTTTGGAATTTAATGAGTAGTCACGATCCAGTGAGGAATACATCATACAAATGGGGATCTTGGTAACAATGAATCTGACACTATTCTCTTTTTATGCAACATTGCTCCGCTGTTATGTCTTTAACCCTTGTCTTAGCAACAAGGTTGGAGCATCAGTGTGGGCCAACAGGCCACAGCTCCCTGACGCTCAGTGGTGATCAGCAGATGGAGGGAGATCTGCCTGCAATGGTAGACGGTGCACCCTTTGACAGAAAATGTGGGGGAGGGAGAGGATGTTGTTTAATGGATCACTGAATGCTGCAGCAAGGTTAAGGGAACCAATCTCTGACACTACATGTCCTCTCCAATCTCCCTCTCCTAGCAGCCAAGCCCCCCTGCCTTTAGTGCGTGTACCTGCATCCTGTACCCCTGCAGCTACTCTGACAAACAATTATGTCTGCCCTTAACACACACACACACACACACACACACACACACACACACACACACACACACACACACACACACACACACACACACAGACAGTATTAATCCTTAGATCACTGCAGGCAGATATAAATGGCTTTTTTAATTAGCATATAACCCGTGACCATTTTCATGACCATACCATGTTTTCAGAGTTGCAAAAGTCGAGTAAGCAACATGTCTCATTATCTCTGCTGACCACTGTACACCAAATGGTTGCATAGATTTGTATATGCATAGATTTGTATATAGTTTTTAGTTTTAGTTTTTATGTGTCCTGCTCACCCATCCCTGATGAGCCACAGAGTAAAGACTGATCAAAAGCAAGGCTCTGATGAAGATCTGTCAGCCCGTCATGGGTTGTTTCAGATCGAGTACAAGGGAGGTCTTGGCTGGAGCATCCCTGTGGTTCCTCTTGCTGGTGGCAGGTGGCATACAGTATACAGTGCAAAACACACACACAAAGAGGCTGACTGATAAACTGATATTGCACCATCAGAGTCAGTATGTGCTTTAAAGCTAAAGCCGTTACCTACCTGATGAAGTTTCTTTGCCTGGACACAGTGAGCTGTGGGTATCTCAGAGAAACTGAAAATCAGTGAAAGGAAGTAAAATTCATATTGGAGATTCAACTTGCAACAAATATCAGACAGGTTTAATTTACATTCTGATAAGTGTTGTGAGACTTACGATGACCTCTGACCTTGTGTCTGAAAGAAGGTTTTCATATGTGGAAGGTCTTGAAAGCCCATCAACATTAATATCTTCTCCCAGAAAAACGTCTGCGTCAGCATCTTCTCCCCCTTGTTAAAGGTAAGAAAGTGCTTTTATTTCTTGGGAATCTCAATATGCATGATGTGTGCAGAGAATCCAACACAAAGCTTACCATCTGCAGAAAGCATCAGCTCCACCATGCTGTCTTTGTTCAAGCTGCTGAAGGAAATAGGTTCTGTGGCGCCATCTGGTGTCAGCACCAGCTCAGGGATATTTCGGAAGACGTCGATTGATGAGTGGGTTCTGTGCTCTTCTTCTTCTTTCTCTTCCCCACTTTGGTTACCTTCGTCTGTCAGCAGAGAGGAAATCCTCTGCAGAGTCAGCGTACTTTTATACACATGAAGGGGGTCCCGTTTCAATAGAGACAAGAGTGAGGCTGAAGTAGAGGATGAGGCAGACAGGGATCTCAGATCCTCAGAAGAAGAAAAAACATTCTCTTGAGTCTCCGGCTGCTGCTGCAAATATAAAACAAATTCCAAGATTTCTTTAAATCACATATCTACTGTATATTGCAGCCATTATTGACAAGGACACTGAAAATATATACATTATAAATCACAGGATGTTCCTCATCTGGGTCAGCTGCATATACTGTTTGCTGTGTTTCTTCAGCCATGTCCACAGGGAAAGGGCTGTGTGTGAGATAATGTAGAGCCTCGCTGAACAGAAACCTTTGCCTGCTGTCGGGCTTTCTGTCTGCGTGCTCTGGCCACACTATCGCTCTGAAATGGGAGAACATGTCACAAATCTAGAGTGCAGCATATACTGTTTTTCTTTTAACATAATTCAAGTAGTCACTCCAACTGTGACATCCACAACCTCAGTACCTTAACTTGGGATGTGGTTTTCTCACTTCCTTCACAGCCTTTCTGACCAATTTGACTTGTTCTTCTGTTGATACTGTGCCAACTTTCTGAGCCTGGTACAGCTTAGCAGACAGTGGACAGGGTGGCATTTCTGCAAAACAGTCTGATGAGATGAAGTCTGATCTACCCTAATACTGTTAAGAAATATCTTTCATACCTTTCTTCATCAGTTTTAACTCTGTGGTGTCAGTCCCATCTTCTTCATGCTGATAAGAGTTTTTTTGGGGGAAAAAGTCATTTCTAGGCTATCTATCTTTGGTATATACATTATGTCTTGCTGTAAATAAGTGATTCACCCACAGTGTATCCCACAGGAATGTACTTCAAAGCTTCTGTGCACAGGCTAGCTCCTTTACAAGTCTGGAGGAAGTGCTTGATCTTGTCTTCATTTTCTGTGTGGCCTCTCTTCAACAGAGCCCGGGCATCAGAATCACAGCTGGAGGTTGAATGCACAAAATGAGCCTATAAGTCAGTAATAGTCCTGATATTCAGAGCTTTTATTTAATAATGTTATTTTCCCTAACATTTTGTACCTGCTTTGAATGAGAACATCTGCAAAGAGCTTGGCATCGTCAGTGGTCTCTACTGCAGGCCTGGTCCACTGGAGATACCTTAATGCCTCTTGGGGCTGTTTCCTTGTCAGGAGACAATAGATGATGCAACGATGCTGCCAGGCGAGCGTGGGAACAGAGGCCTTTGGGCTCAGTAATAGCTCCATGGAGGCCTGGATTTGGTTGGAACACAGTGTAGAGCGTTTTGGTAAGTAAATTTCTAATCAATTAAAGGAAAACATATGTTGTAGCTTATTTTATTACTTACGAGTGGCACGTTGGAGCTTATTAAATCATTTTGCAGTACGCAAGCATCTCATTTGTGTCACCTGCACATCATTATGGCTGTTGAACACTAATGTGATCAGCAGCATGGCTAACTGGCTTTCACAGCTCACTACCACAATCTGTTTGTTAATGTTCATCAAAAAAACCTTAAAGAAAATCATTCTTTGAGCAATTTTTTTTTTTTTTTTGCCTGATGCATAAAATCTGTTTCCTTTCTCAGTTGCATACCTTGATGTGTCCATGATCAAACATCCAGAAGGCTCTGATTTGTTGGGAAAAGGCGGATGGAATTGTGAAGGCATGACGAAAAGACTGAAGGAGGTCATCTTTGCACTGCAGGAAATTTGCCACGTCCAGGATGAAATACATGAGCTGTATCATAAAAGTTAAGACATATTTAACCTAAATTAACTGCATCTATGGAAGCAAGAAATCAGTATGTTCCACAGAAAAGCTTTGTTGATTTGAATGGATACAATGGCCTGGAGTGACATGTTGTCAATATGAGGGATCAGCACGAGCTTCAGCAGAGCCTGCAGATCAGGGGGCGGATAACATGGGTCTGTACAATCTTCAGACATCCAAATGCACCCATGTTGTCTGCCTAGCTGTGTCACCATGCTCTGTATCAAAGAGCTGAATCTTCCCATTTCTCCCTCCTCCCATCTAATAAAATGGAAGGAAGTTTAAAAAAAAAAAAAGCAGATGGGAAATAGATTTAAAAAAAAAGTTCAGAGTGAGACAGAAATGGTGAAATGGCTGTAAAATCCTCAAATCATTTCAGAGTTACCCAGGTGTTTCAAGACAAGTTTTCCTGTGGCTGTGATCCATTTCCTTCCACATCTGAGCGATACGCTTCATTTCTTGGGTATCTGACAGAAACAGCAGGGAACAGACCATTAAAAAAAAACATTTAGAGGTATGATAACAGTTCTTCATCCCAATTTTTGGTGTCTGACGATATCTATACCAGGAAACTTGGGCAGAAGCCCCATCATGCCCCACCACTGAACCAGCTGTCCCAGCCAGATGTGTTGCTTTAGAGTCCTGTGCTCTCTGTTCCAGCAGCTGTGTCGGATGTCTGAGGAGCTGTATGTGTCCTTGCAGACCATACACGGGACCCCCACACCTGCACAGAGAAGGCATTACATTTTCAGAAAGGGTTTATCATGTCAAAACATTAAAGATTAAGATATCTGTAACACATATACCATACTGCTCCAGTTGTATGCTGTACATGTACCATGCCAGAGGTGGGCTGAACAGAGCTGCTTTCTTCCCCACTGGGCCAATGTGAGCAGGTTCCTTAATCTCTGGAGCAACATGTGCACTCTGGTGAAGGAGCTCCGGTCAAGGAACATCCACTGACCCTGACAGCGGCTGAAGCCTGTGGGAATAATTAAGATACAATAGATTAAAATATCCAAATTATACGTTACTTAAAGTAACATCAACTTGTTGATTAAAAGAGCGGTGCACTGAGTTTGAACCCATTTCAGGAAATAATTCTGATGAAGTTGGAAAGGTTTTGTCAGTTTGGGCTTGGATTGCTCTTTTTTTTTTTTTTAAGAGCTAGACTTTACAGAGATGCAATACTAAATCACCAAGTTGCAGGTTTAGAATGACTAATAATATGACTTAATATGTACTTACATAAGGTTACTAACTCCTTCTTAGCAAACTCTGCTGTCTGCTGTACCCAGCAGCCAAATGGATGTATAATTTCCCCCACATCAGCATCACCTTGTTGAAGATACATTTTAAATCAAACATTAGGTAGTCTTTGCAAACACTGTACAGAGCAATAGTTATACGGACGCTCCTTTTCTACCTTCAGCTGTAAGCTTCCTCAACCAGCAGATGATGGCTTTTATGTTGTTGCTGGCCAGTGCCTCAGACCAGTGTCCCTCTGTATCCACCATGATGCTGAGCTTGTGGTATCAACACCAAGACATGGGGATCAAACATACAACATGAGTAAATGAAAACATCTAAAATTGACTTTACTGTATTGGACAGGTCTTTTAACTGTAGGCCATGTAATGTCCTTAAGGGTTTTTAAGTGGTTAAATAACATGTACGCTTAAAGCTGGAAAATCCATTTATGTAAATGTTTCCACACTTCCATTAATGGATTGCGCAAGACCAGATTAAAGCATGATGACTGTAGTAAGCATGATTTTGCATTTGTTGGGTCTTCAGATACTTACTCAGTGCAGTGACTGTGGTCTAGTTTTCCGCAGTGGGTCAGTAAAACTTCCCTCTTGGTCTCTGTGGCGGGGACTGCTGTGAGTTCAGTCTGCCTTGTGGATTTGCTGACTGGCCCGCTGGCTGCAGTAACATTCTCTTCTTACACAAGCTACTTTCGTACATGTTAATCCTCTAAGCTCGCTCTCAGTTAACATTTCATTGGCTGATTTGCAGCAAAGCCATGACTGCATCTTTATGTTTGCATGTGCATTCAAGGCAGGAAACAAAGTAGGTAAGAACACCAGGGGTTAAAGTGAACGCCTTAAGTGAAAGAGGGGAGACATTTGGCATTTCTGGCCACATCCCAGTCAGTGATGTCACAAGTGTTTTTACTATTACTGGCAAAGTGTCTGCTATGTTCACAAGCACAACAAGTCTTTTTTATCACTGCATCATTTTGTCACTAGTTTTTTTTTTGTTTTGTTTCTTTGCATTTTCATCCACATGTGGTGGAGACTGGATGTCTTGATTCTGGAATATTGGTTGGTAAAAGCAAGATATTGCAAAGCATTTTATAGACAAAAAAATTCATTCATTAATAATGAAAGTAGTTGCAGCCTCATTTGGAAGTTTCTACCAGTTGCCTGCAGTGCAGTAGCAGTTTGCGTGTGTTAAGCCATTTATTGTTCTGTGTTATGCGTATTGTCTCCATAAAAAAATACCAGAGGGCAAACTATGTTTTTGTGTCTTTACAGTCTTTCTGTACGTACATAATTCATTTTTATTTGTCATTAAAAGATGGCTTAAGCTTTAAAGTAAGGGTGATGATGCTGATACGGAGATGCTTATTTTATTGTATTTTTTTATACTTTAATTTTATGCTGTTGGAAAACATTTTTACTGTTGACATAAACACAAACACAGGCAATCAGCCATTACTTTCACAGTGTGGGGACAGTCAGATTTGCATAGGTGGCAGAAGGTGGGTCCAAATCCCTTGTGGGGCCCAGGGCTGATTAATGACTAAAGGGGATTAGGAGGAGGTTCAGGACTTGGCTGCTCGTCTCACTCTGATGCTGCTGTGGGTGTCTTCATGCGATCTGTGTCACTACGACTGCCCGCCACTCTGGACTAAATCTGAGGATGTTTGGAAGAAAACAGCCTGAAAATGGGAGGGAAATGATTTCAAATTTTCACCATGACTACACTTAGGTGAGCGCCACGGATTTTTCTTTTTTTTTCTTTTTTTTTTTTTTAGTCTTAGTTTTTTTGTTTGTTTGTTTATTTCAATTACCTCAATTTTATGTTGGGGAACATTATTTGGGGGAATACTTTTTTTTTAAGTTTCATTTTTAAAACAAAACCACACGTTGTCGAACACTTATTTTGGTTATATGTAAATTTTACCATTTCTGCTTCTATATAACTGACTAAAAGGTCAGGACAGTGTTTCATAACAGTGTTTTTCTTCTCTAAAAATTTTGCCGTTATATGAGAAATCTTTTTATATATTGTCACCACTACAGGCTTACCTACCACCTCCAGTACAACCATAATGCAGCATCCACACTATATCAATCTTGACTACCAGGCTAAGCTGCTTATGAAAGGACCTTCAGAGAACTGTACAACCAAACCCCCTCCACCTGTTCCTCCACATCCCCTGGACAATAACCTGTTCCTCTTCCCTGCTCTATCTCTGTCGTATCCTTAATCCCACCTTGGACTTGAATGAAAACTCAGAGAAGGGTTACAGACAATGGCAGTCTTGAGAGTTAAATTTACCAAGACCAAGAGGGACAAGTTGGCCCAGGTGCTCTGGATTCTAAACTGGATCTCAGTGGTTACAGGGGCCATCCTGTTCAGCCTAGGCATCTTCCTCAAGGTGGAGCTCCATAAGCAAGGAGAGGTGATGGCTGAGAGGGACATCCAGTATGTTCCCAACATGCTTATAGCCGTGGGTCTCATTGCTTGTGCCATAAACTTCCTGGGTGGGAAAATCTGCTATGACTGTGTGGACACCACCAAGTTTTTGCGCTGGAAGCTGATTATGCTGCCCTATATTATATGCACCTTCTTCTTCACCTTTTGTGTGCTAGTAGGGGCTCTGATGTGTTACTGTATGCACGGGGAACTGGAGGAGTCTCTGAACCTGGGGCTGACAGAGGCCATGAGGTTTTACAAGGACACAGACACACCAGGACGCTGCTTCCTAAAGCGCACAGTAGACATGCTGCAGGTGCAGTTCCAGTGCTGTGGAAACAATGGCTATAAGGACTGGTTTCAAATTCAGTGGATAAGCAACCGTTATCTGGATATGTCCCAAAAACAGGTGGTGGAGTAAGTACAAACTGCAGAAACAGGGTGCTGTAGTATATTCATATTAAAGAGGAGGTATGTTTAGGATTTCTGTGTCCCAACTGGCCAGAAATATGGCAATTGCTGGATGTGTAAATAAGCATGCTCAATAGTTCACATCAGCTGAATAGATGATGACACATGGTGTGTTCACAACTAGTTGATATAGCCTCAGTGTGGCCAAGAAAGTCCAGCAAATTATTATATTTATGTAAAATATTGCACATTTACTTATCAGTAATACTCCATATGTATCTCTGCATTTACAGTTCAGAGAATAATTTTCATTAGTAATCGAGCAGGTTAATGGTGACATCTGTGTGATACGATTTTTACTAGTTAATAGCATTTTTCAGCTAAAATGTGTGGAATTTAATCTTTAAAGGATGTTATCTCAAAATTTGTTCACCAGTCCGTTAAGGCAAACTCTAAATTTCATTTCCTGCTTTCTAGCCGACTAAGGAGTAATGTGGATGGAAAGTACCTATTGGATGGAGTCCCCTTCAGCTGCTGTAACATCAACTCGCCCCGGCCCTGCATCCAGCAGCAGATCACCAACAACTCTGCCCACTTCAACTACGAGCACCAGACGGAAGAGCTAAACCTTTGGATGAAAGGGTGTCGGCAGGCGCTGCTGGAGTACTACACAAACATTATGCAGTCCATCGGCCTCACAGTCCTCATCACCTGGTTATTTGAGGTGAGGAAACACAAGTCAGTGTTAGAGGATCTTCCTGGTGGGGTTAAAGGGAAACTTCACCAAACCTGATTGACTAAGTAATGTAACATCTTTGCAGCACTTCACATGTGCTCTCAGCCTTCATGCTTTGTGTTTATTTTTATGTGTGATCCTGTAATCAGTAATATGGATTTCTGCGTCTTGTTTCAGCTGTCAGTGTTGACTGGGGTTCGTTACCTCCAGACCTCGCTGGAAAATGTGCTGAGGCAGGGAGACCCTAACTCTGAATCTGATGGCTGGCTGCTGGAAAACAGCTTCATGGAAACTGCCCGCAGCAACCTGAATATCATCAAGAGCCTTGGCAAGGGCAACCAGATAGACACAGCAGGCAACGGAGACCCAAACATTAATGTCCCCTCCACCTCAAAAGCACACTATGGTCCTGACAATGTTCCACCAAAGCAAATAACTGAAGCCAGCTGACCGCTTTCAGTCAAAAGACCTCAATTAAGGACATCCCCTAAAGCCCACATTAATGCACATGCATCTGACAAAAACAAGGAATAACCATCAAAGTGCTACCACAACACCTTAAATGCATTCATTTTGCAAGTGTTTGAAACTCGGAGGGGTGGAACACCATTATTCCAAAATTCATTTCCTAATTTGGTGTTTTGATGATGGTGGTGACTGGTGACTGCCAAGGCCATAACACAGGACTCAGGTCATTTAGATACACATCAACCCATTCAGTGACCCTTCATAAGCTACATTTTCTATATCTGTCTGTAAGACTATCTGTACTGTAATCTATTGTTTACAAATGACATCTGCTGCCTGTGTATCGTGTGGTGTTGCAAAAAGTCACAAAAACAGCTCTGTACACCGGTCAGCTGCAACACTGGAATCAAAATGAATTTGACATAGATTTATTGAAGACAACTGTGGGTTAGAAGTTAAAGCACCTACCATTGTTTCCCATGATTGCATCTGAACATACTGGAAAATCCAGCTGAAAGAAGTTAGTTACAACAAAAAAAGCCAAAAACAAATGCCTATAAGTTGCATTTCACAATCCAAAAGTGATTACTTTCTGGGGTGTTCAGACTGGTAACAACAATCTTGAATTTTGTGTGTGCCCTTTTCCCTGAGTTGCCTGACCGCATTAGCAAAATTCTAAGGGTAGCGAATAATATTACACAGTACCTTTTGTGTTTCCACATAAGTAGATCACCAGACAGAAATCCCTGAGTAATTCCTAACTACTACTCTTAGAATATTCAAGCCAGTGCTGCAATGATTTTCTTGTGCCTCAGCGATGTCACCAAGTTTTAATGCTCTAATGAAAACACTTTCTGCTGGGATGAGCTACCAAAACGTTTGTCACTGCTTTAATGAGGATTTCAATTTCTGCAAAGTAACCTTGCTGATATGATCTGCTCTTCCTGTCTTTCTTTTCCAAAACAAAGCCGGGAAGTCACTTACACTAAATTTATGCTGTACTTTTTAGAGAATATAAGTAGAACTGCAAAAAATAACTAAATGTTTAGAGCAGCTAATAATAGATAACAGATCATTCCTTTTTAAAAGATTTATTCAAATCTTGGACACTATTGTTTTAACCATTTCAGAGCATTGGAACAGACTGCCTGCAGATTGTCTTGTGTCTTTATTTCCACAGACTGGAAGTCATTAAGTACTGTCAAACAACACAAAAAGGAAGAAATTATATATTCACAAATTTTTTTTCCTGAAATGGCAAAAAAATAATGGAGTACCTGAAAATAAACTGGGATTAAAAAAAATGTTTTTTCTTAAATAAAACAATGCAATAGATAATTAAAAACTAAAATTTAGATAATGATAAAATGTGACAATGTGTTGCACAGTAGTTCATCCAATAATTTTTGATTATAAGCTTTTGGCTTAATAAAAAAATTTTCTCAAAGATATTTTCTGTGAAATGCTTTCATATAATTAATTTCACAATTCTTAAGGTCAGAAAGCACAGATGCAAGATTTATGTAACTATAAAAACAGCTAAAATTCAGAAAACTGGTGCATCGAGGATAGGATAAAAGGAAGTCACTGAGGCAGATTACCGTATACTTCTCTTAGAATACTTCATCTGTTAGATGCAATCTTGAAAATAATGTTTATTCTATATGTTTTGTCCATTATACATGTGTCTATTTATAAGTAAAGGTGTCAGTAGGTTAAGGTTTCATTATTTGAAACATTCTACATAATTAAGGGGCAAAAGCAAAAATGTATAGGATCTCTGACAAAGCCCAAACATTTCCATATGAATGTACTTCAAAACAGCATCATTGAACAATTATAACTTATCACAAATCATAAGTTCTAACACAGAGAGAATACAGAAAATTCACAGCATCATTAAGAAAAAGAAATACACATGAAGTGATAACAGAAACATGTTAGTGTGTGTCGATGCTCTTCTTTATTTAAATGAGCCTCTTTGCGAATAACATCACTCTAGGAGAATTTCATCCTCACAGCAGACAATCAAACTGAAACAAGGCGACTTGGGTTTAATCAACAACAATCACCCTCCATCCTTTTTGACTGCCCCCCTGCTTCTCTGGACTCCGAAGGAGATTCGTCTGGGACAAAACAGGCTTTCCTGATTGTAGAAGGGTTTGATTGCTTTTGTGTGTGTGTGTGTGTGTGTGTGTGTGTGTGTGTGTGTGTGTGTGTGTGTGTGTGTGTGTGTGTGCGCGCGCGCGCATGTGTGTGTTTTTTCTTGGGAACATGGGAGCCACTGCGCTCCATGGCCATGCTCAGTATTGACCAGCTACCACAGCTGGAGCAGTCATCACAACATCTGCCACTCAAAAGCAAACATAACGTTGACCACCTCCAGGCTGCGGGCGATTTCTTCCAGGATGCAGTGCTGCTGCCACAGCTGGTTTAGCTTCCTGTAACGGTCCAGGCAAAGGTGCAACGGATTGCCCCTTCTAGAAATGAAACACAAAGACAAATGCATGCGAGGGTTTGTTGAACCCAGTATTTGACTCAAATGACAAAAAAAAAAAAAAATGTGGTCACACTTCACTGCAATGTAAACCACTACTACTAGGACATAATGCTTATCAAAATATAACTGCCTGAGGGTAATGTTAGTAACAGAGGTTAACCGTATTTGGTGTCATCAAAGTGTTGGACTTTGGCTGCAAGTTATTTAACAGGGGATTTTCAGTGCTATGCTCTCATCCAGTTTTGGCCAGCACATAATTATGAATCTGAGAGCTAATTTGTGGCAAAAGTTTCAGCAGCAACATTCACAGTGCTACAAAAGTTATAATCACAGGAGCCCCAGCATTACTGTATACCTTACATCTATCTGTGCATAGGTGACACACAATGTGTAGGAATGGACTAACAAAAACAAACAGCTGACATTTGAGGACAACATGCACTCTGCTAAAGATGTATTATGAAGTTTAGCTCCAAAACTTTTCTAATTATGCCCCCAATGTTAAGCTCAAGACACAATAGATTCTTACACAAGATGAGGATCAGTCTCCCCATAATCATCCAAGTAAGGAGCTGGATACGTGCTTCCTCGAGTCCTACTGGCCATCAGCACAATTTCACACTCTCTTATCCTGTTAACATAAAAAGAAGAAGAAAAAAGCCCAAATGACAAACTAATTCTAGATTTGAAATACGATTCTACTAATCTAAAATGTGCAGAGTGGCTGAGTAACCTGAGGAACATGCCCACTCCTGCTCCACAGGTTGCAGCGTGGGCAGTGCAAGCCCCCACTTCCTCCCCATCCAGCTGGCTGAGACAACAGGAGCTCTGAGAGCACAACATAGCCCCACAAAAGAGACACAGAGTCGGATGCTTCCTCTCATCATCCGTGGATTTTGGACACCTGAGGACGAGGTACAGACGAGTGAGAAGGGATGCACAGATGAAAAAAGAAAGATTTCAAATGAGAGGGCTTCCCCGCTTACTGAAAATGGCTGGCTTGATTGAGAAGTGTACTGTAATCTTCAGGAAGAGAAATCAATCGATTCCTTTTCCTTGGGTATCTGTTGAAAGAGTGGGTTTATAGGCCAACTACAGGGCTTCAATATAAATAGAAATCAATATTGAAATGATACAAGAAAAGCCCACCTGACTGTCTGGATTTTGCCTTTCAGGGCTTTGGTTACAGCTGGACTCTCACACCACCTAACAAACAATAAAAAATAAAAAAAAAGTTACAAAACTACTCACTTCACCAGGAACTACTATAAGATGCAACAGTCTTCACGTACCTCTGAAGCAGTGGACTAACAGTTTCTCGGTGCTCCTGGAAAAGCTGGAACACATTGGAGGGTAGTGCCAGGTAACTGCATAATGCCTCCATCTGTTCTTGAGAATTAGCTGCAAAAGACATAAAACGTGAGGATGAATGCACAAATCTTCCTCTTGTGTATTCCAAAATGCCATAACACTTTTATACTACTACAGTGAGACCTACCAAGAAATATTAAAGAGCTCCTCTGGAGGGGGTACTCCTGTAAGGCCATTGAAAAAGAGAGCAGCACAACGCAAGAACGGTGCAATTCCTCTCTTCACTCTTTCTACTAAAGAGCTGCTGGAAACATCTGGAAGGAGCCTGATGAAAAAACCACACCATAATCTGTCAAATACCTGAGCATTCACAGAAAAGCCCTGGATGAATATTTGCTCCAATACAGTAAGCATTTGTTTGTATTATAAACGAGTAACATCTTGTCCACTGCACCCTACTTTACCACCATCCTCATGAAGGACAAAGGAAATTAAACAATTAACCCAATTAATTTACAGATATCAATCTTGTCCAGGGTTTTTTGTTTGTTTTATTTTTTACATAAATATAAAATACATCTGTGCTCATCTACTTTATCAGATGATGAAGAACACTTACCTTCCAGTGTGTTGTGACACTGCAGAGTACAACTCTGCTGCTGCCCTCTCCTCCTCCGTCTCCCCTCCATCCCCCGCTGCAGGGGAATCTGCACAAACAATACCATTATTTAATCATCACAATCACCCCTATTATGTTACTACTAGCTAGCTCACTAAATGGCAGCTAACAGTAGTATTATTAGATCAGACTGTATTTGCCAAGTCCTTGTTGGCTTTTTGTACCTGCAGAAGACAAGAGGACCTGCAGCACATGAGCCATGGTCACCAGATGCAAGATGTGCAGGTGGTTGTATGCAGAGCTGACAGCAGATGGCTGTAAGTCTACAGTCTCCTCCTGATACAGTGAGGGTATTGATAACACCATGCTCACCTGAAAAAAACATGCATTATAGACTTCATTACACATTGTTCTTAAACAGGCAATGTCTTGCAAAAAATTTGGGGGGTAGTCTATATTTCCCCCTCAATCAACAGAAAATAAAACTCCACCATCATGTATTGAATTACATCTTCTGGAGTTCAGGTTGCTCCTAATAGGAATATGTACTCACTGCAATTAAAAATAACTAGAATAAAGAATCTTAGATAAATACATGAAGGGAAAGAGTCCATTAGTGTCATCCAAGCAGTTTCCTTCAGAGACACCTACCAGAAGATGGAACAAGTCCACCTCAAGAACAGAAGGTGTGTTCTTCCTGCTCATGGCTGGTAGCAAGCCTGAGGAGAGAGAGAGTGATCACGGGTAAACTACACAGTCGTAAGTATAAAAAGGACACAGCCTGAGGTTGTTCTGATGACCACATACCCCCCAACGTATCAGCGAAGTGCGTTTGGATGACTGCCTGAGAGCTCTTAAGTCTCTGCGCTGCTGAAAACTGAACAATGGCCTTCAAACCTGCAAGCTAAAAGAGAAGCATTTCACAAAACTGACAAACAACCTGAACTAGAAGCACTCCATTATTTCTTCTCTAATGAGTACCTGTCTGTTTTGTAAAGACCCAAATAGTGGCTTGCCCTCTTGCTCTAATATGTTTTCTGGGAAGATATGCAAAGATATTTTAAGCATTACATACATGAATACATAAAAAGGTACGATGTGACATAGGCCAAGAGATGCGGTACCTATGGCCTGAATAGTGAAGGCACATGTGTTCCAGGCCATAATGGGAACATGGGGGCACAGCTCATTGGGAGCAGTCTTCAGTCCAACCCTGTGGACCGTGGTGGCACACACAACTAGCATCTCTGCAATGCTGTCTGAGAGCTTTCTCCTAGAAACAACCAACAGCAGAAAATTTAGACTGTGTGGTAGGGAAAACAAAAATAATAAAGGCGGAGACAGTTTCACTCACGGTTCTTGTACTCCGTAGCTCAGAATGGATCTGAAGTCTGGCTGGCCCTCGCCACACAGCCCAGGGCTACTATTACTACTGCTGCCTTCTGTGTTGTGGTCTGCAAGACAGAGAGAAAGAGAAAACAATCATCCGTTACACTGTGCTGTGCTATCTGAGGTTCAGGAAAAAACAAGAAAAAAATTGTGCAAGCAGATACGACAAAATGTGGACTTTTTTCCATTGGTGGATCAGTTTTACATGTGACACGGCAAACCAGTATTGTTTACATCCAATACCTGTATTCTGGTTTCTACTCTTACCATTATCCTGAGTGAATGACCCGAGTCCTTTAATCCTAGCAGAGAGGACCTGGATCCAGCGAGGCAGTGTCATGTGCTGTCCAATTATCTCTGCATTTTCACTGCAATCAGAAAACAAACATGCAAATAACGTCTTTATATTTGCACAAACAAAACACCGCAGACTGGTCTGAGGAACACAAATGGGCTTACTAGTCAAATGTGAGTGGTTCTAATGGGATCAGTGGTACCACAGTATTGCAAAGAGACTTGCACAAGGGACACAAGTACTCTCCATTTTCCAAATCGATGATCAAATCAGCATGGAGCCGGTTCCTGGTTGTATTTTGCACTGCCTCAAAGTATCTGAAAATAAGGAAATACCAGAATGTAATGTCAGAATATTTTATTGAATTGGCAAAAACTGGTCAAATTTGTTCCTTTGGTGACTTACTTTTGCCAACATGCGGCATGCATGACATGTCCACAGCTGCCAGTGTGGGTCCCCACAGCCAGATCAGGAGGCATAAAGAGGGGATACGATGTCCCCGGCCCTTTAAGTGATAAACACAATAAACATTTAGGTCAAATGTGAATCTCACAAAATAACATGGTATGATCAGTGAATGGAGCCTGACCGTCTGTTCTGCTGCTTGGTATCTTTCCTCTGCACTGTGTCAGCACTGTGGACCTCTGGACACAAGCAGTCAGTACCATGGCTTGAGCATGAGCCATCACCTCCTGCTCCTCCTGACAAAGAATGCAGGTCAGGACTTCCCTCTCAGCTGGAGTGGACCCTCGGTGAGGCCCAACAGCTATGCATAGCTCCCTCTGCTCTGTGGCACAGCTAGGAGAAATAAAACAAACTATATTGAGTGGGAATAATCTGGTGTAAATCCTCACATTCAAGTCTTCAAAATACAACTACAGGGTGTTACGAAAAGGCTGCACTCACTCCTCAGTAGACGCAACAGTTTCTCCCTGTGTTCCGCTTTCAGGCATGTTATCATAAAGCATCTTATTTGACTCAATAAAGTTCTTCTGCATTGCTGACATCTGGGCCATAATCTTCTGTCGGTGGAGTTTAGCTGCCTCTGCCTTCCTTTTGCGCTCTGCTTTTTCTTTGTCCTGAGCACTCTGGATCAATAAAAACAAAAGTCAGAATGGTATCTGTGTCCATCTTTAAGTACTCTGCACAGCCGCAGTTTGTCTCAAAGACAAACTTTTTTTTGTTGATTTACTTAATTTTTACCTCTTCTGGCTTGGCTGTGTCCATGCTCATGGACATTGTTGGACTGGAGTTCTCTCTAAGGCACTTGACAACCTCAAACATCTAGAAGAAAAACAGTGATATAAAATGGAAAACTAACTACAAAGTGCATGCACCAGTCCTGAAAACTGATAATGACTGTTTTAATATTCTGTAACAATATCTTTAATGAGAAATAAATGAATAGCCTACCTGTAGAACCCACTTAATCATGTCTTTTTGAGCTTCAAGAGAAGGCAAAGCCTTAATCTTGGACAACAAGAGGAACACCGACCTGCCATGTTCTGCACCTATTACTGAACAAGAAGAACAGGAATTTATTTCCCAAAAAGAGACAACAATTCTGAAGAAAAAGGAAATAGTTGATTGTTTTTCACTCACAGCGGGCCTTCAGGCTGAAATCAAAGGTCACTTCCTCCACAGTGACATCCTCAAGCTGCGTTTTCTCTTCTAGCAATGCCTGACCAATCAGGTGCAGTGCCTGTGTGATAAAAATAGCAAATTCTGTTGCTGCATTTGAATTAAGAAATCGAAATTCAGGCAGAGTAAAAACATGAATGTAATTTGTACCTTCTGGATCATGGCTTCTGTCCAGTGAGTTGGCCGATCCTCTGCAGCTCTCTGCAGGACGTTTCTCAGGATGTGGATGATTATGTCACAGCAGAGGAGACGCACTATATGAGAGAAGGCTGGACAAAAGGTTGGGGGCAGCGGCGGGCGAAGAGCTGAGTGCAGACACAAACAGGAGCGATGTTATTAAAGCCTATTAATCACGAATCAGTCTCCAAAAGATGGCAATGCTTGGTGACAGAGTGGAGTGTCAGTCACCTTTATCATTGCCCTCCTGAGCTCTCCTTTTCTTCTGGGACTCTTCTGCCTGCAGAAAATAATGAATTAGCCAACGCACAGTCAGCAAAAACTGTCAATTCCATTTAAGGCACTGGGCTACCTTGCTATGTTGGGATCTTGAGTAATGGTAGAAGAAAGGGTTGAATTCGATTAGAAGTTCTTTTTTCACTTCGTATAACCCATGTCCTGAAACTCCTGGTTTTCTAAAAGCAAAAACAGAATATAAAGATTACAAACTCATAAAAATTTACTGTTAAGGAAAAACTGATGGGCCTGTACATACTTGAAAGTGGCAACTTTTGTGATTACTGTCTCCAGGCCTGTTTCGTGGCTTTCCTGCAAAGAAAAAAACTTTTGTCATAAATCCTCCCTACCAAATACCACAAGATGAATCATATAATTCAGAAATTTGGCATTTTAAAGCATACATTCTCTGGCAGGGCTTTGACCAGGGTACTATGAGCCATGGGTTCAATGCACAGCAGGTGGACAACCTCTCTCATCGTCACATCCTCTTTGGTCAACTGACTGATCCCAGGGACATAGCGCTCACCTGGACAGACAGCACTGTTCATATACTACAATACATTTTACTTTCTTTTTTTTTTTTAAATTGAATTAAGAAATATCTAAACTTGATCAGAAGATTCTGACACTGTACCAGCAATGACGATCAGCAGGTAGAGCATCTCTTCTGTTAAACGGTTCCATTGTGTCAACTCATCCTGTAAATGAAGCTGCATTTCATTAATACATCTGGTGCCACAAAGGGGTTTTTTTTTGTTTTTGTTTTTTTAAATGAATGATTATTCAGATGGTGCTTGCCTGGTCTTTGCTTGAACAACTTCCATTAAAATACTCAAAGAGCTCAAATCTCAACAAGATCAACATGAGGAAGTGGTTGGGGTCCATTTTGGAAGCAGCTATCTGTAACAGACATGATGAAGGGTGGGTGATATCATCGCACTGTTAACACAAAAAAAAAGAAAAAAAAAAAAAGAAAAGAAAAGAAAATTTTAAACTGGCATTAGAAAAATGCTGATACCTAACAGATACTAACCTGAAGCATGACAATATCCTTATCGTACATCTCCTCCCTGCATTTTACATCCTGGTAGTAGTACACCTGTTCATATTAATCAGTTTATAATGTGAAGAAGAAAGACCACACAGAAAATTAAAAAAAAAAATTATATATATATATATATATATATATATATATATATATATATATATAGCATCCAAAGGCTATAGCATACCTGGCTGACCAGTGAAAGTCCATTTCTGCGCCACATTTCAGCTGAGACCTGTGCAGCCAGCACCACACAGCGCAGAGGATGCTCTGCCAGCTGGGTGAAATCATAGCTTTCCTGCAATGGACGGAAAAAAAAAAAATCCTTAAATCTCTAACACGCAGCAGATGATTAATATTTGCTCACCGATTCATTAAATTAACACATTTTCTCACATCACTTACAGGATTATCCAGGTGTTCAATTGCCCCGGTCCCACACAGGAGTACATACAGGCCTATGAATCACAATGCACACATTACTAAGTCAATAGTTTAAAAAAAAAATAAAATAAGAAAATTAATTAATTAAAAAATTCAAAATAATCACTGCAGGTTTCAACTGTTAGTTCTCCTACCAGCCAACAGTCTGGAGATGGGCAGATGTATGCTGACAGGCTCCCGTGAGACTTTATATGGACGGACGTGGAGGATGTGCTTGCACATATAGTAGTCTGTGGCCTCCTTGTGGAAGGGCTGGTTATTGCACTGCATCAGAACTGTGTGGCATTCCTTAAATGCAAGCAGCAAGATCTCATCCTGAGGGAAGAAAAAGACAATACGTGAATACAGGAATTGCTCTCCTCCCTATCGCTGTCCATTTTAAGTACTTTTATTTATTTTTTTTTTGTTTTCAATTTATTTATGCGCCAGCTAGAATGGCAGCGGATGATCTCCGACCATGACAGAGCCAGAACCGCGAGGCATTATGCTCTCTGTAGTTTTAAGATACATACTCTTGCATGAAAACAAGCTGCATGGCAACTCACGTCAGATGAACACCAGTCTTGAAACATGGCCAGAATGTGGCGGAGCTGAATCTGGAGAGTAAAACCAGCTTCCCATTCAGGCTCCACTGCAATGTGCTGGCCAAGCTGCCGCTTCACTTCCTCCATACCCTGATGGAGAAAGTAACAGAAGGTCAGGATTCATTAAATATCCAGTCTAATCATCTATTAGGTGACGCATATTTAAAGATACATACTGTATCTATTTACAGAATGAAATAGGGCTGGGACCATTTGTACCTGCATGCATTTAAGAAGACCAAGAAAGACTCTGAACCCCTCCAGGAACTGTCTCCGAAGCTCTTCGGTCCATATTGATGGTTTACTGATCAGAATATACCTGAGTGGCAAAGATTAGTTACATCTTAGATAAAGGCTATAAAAAGTTAGGAATAAAGAACAAGAAAGTACAAAATTTTGCTTTCTTTAATCACCTGAGGTCGTGGAAGATGACTTGGATGCGTGAGAACTTGTCTGAATTGTAACCCAAGAAGACAAAGCGATTGTTATCATCCAGATGTTCACGCAGCAATTCCATCACGGTATCAACTATCACTTTAATCACGTTGCACTCTTCAATCAGCTGTCTGGCCTAGGGGAAGAACATGAATGTAAGGATGAGCATGGATGATAAGTTAAGGTATACACACATACACTGTTTCATATCTCAATTACACATAGATGGCATGTAACACTTACACCACCATGTTATGACCTTAAGAGATTTGGGTGGCATTTGGGTGCCATTGCCTAGCCTGCAGAGGTCTGTGCATCCCTCCATGAATATGCCTCCCCAGACCATCACTGACCCACCACCAAACCAGTCATGCTGAACAACCTGTCACTTCTGGTATTCTATGGAAAATGCCAGTCAGACTCCATGGTGTTCGGCATTGAGCACAAGACCCAATAGAGGCCCTCAGGCAACCCTCAGAGACATTCCCAGCAGTGGCCTGATGGAAGTCATTTTTGTAGGGCTCTGGCAGTGATCATCCTGTTCTTCTTTGCACAGAGGAGCAGATACCAGTCCTGCTGATTGAGTTAAGGACATTCTGCCCTGTCCAGCTCTCCTAGAGTAACTGCCTGTCTCCTGGAATCTCCTCCATGCACTTGAGATTGTGCTGGGAATCACAGCAAACCTTCTGGCAATAGCAAGTATTGATGTGCCATCCTGGAGGACTACCTGTGCATCCTCTGTAGATCCAGGTATCGCCTCATACTACCAGTAGTGACATTGACCCTAACTAAATACAAAACTAGTGAAAAACAGCCCGAAAAGATGAGGAGGGAAAAAACGTCAGTGGACTCCACTTATAAAACCATTCCTGTTTTGGGGGCTGTCTCATTGTTGTCCCTGTGGAAATTAACACCAAAGCAGCTGAAACTAATTAACAACCCCCTCTGCTACTTCACTGACCACATCAATATCTCAGATGCTTAACTGCCTTGATGCTATACTCTGATTAAAAAGTGTTCCTGTAATTTTTGAGCAGTGTAGATACTGCACAATGAGCGCCACTGATCCATTTTCAGCAGATATCCTAAACATATGGCTAAGTTAAAGCAAAATCATTGGAAATCATTGTTTGAAGTAATTCCTGCCAAACAAAGGCTGACCAGTTGCTAGGGGTTCACTTACTTTTTCCACCAGCAATGTGAACATTTAATTGGTGTGTTCAATAAGGAGATGTGTAAGATTATAACTGTCCTGTTAATACAGAAAATCAAGCAATTTACATACAGTATCGTGTGACTTCTCACATTGATGTAAACCTGGAAACAACACTCACTAGTGTGGGAACAGTGAAGATCTGAACAGACAGAGCTGTGATGGATATATTCCTTTCATGGTCATCATTGATGAAGTCCTTCTGTAGCTGCTTATAGTGCTGAAAAGACAAAAATGAAGAACATAATTAGGAAGGGGGGGCAGCAAAAAAGGTTCCATCTTTTAAATTTCTATTTACCTTTGTAAACTCAATTGCAAAAAGCCTCTTGAATTCCGTCTCCATTAGCATGCTGCAGAAAATCAGCTCATGTACTATCTTGCGAGCTCCTTGAGGAAATAAGAAAAAAATGTGTTCTTCATGTTAGTGTCTTGCTGAATCACACTGAGGTTTGCAGTAAAATGCAAAAAAAGAAAGAAAAAAAAAAGTCATCTAACAGCCTGATCTCAATCTCTACTCTACTGCCTAGAAACTAAACCATCCCAGACCTCACTGACGTCATCTGTTAAGTGATTAAATGCAAGAGGCTGCATGGGCATGAAATGGTATAGGCAGGAATAGGACAGTACTTGCAACATATCAAGTGGCATTACTTTGATAAAAACAAAACACCTTTGGTACTATTATTAGTACGGAGACTTTGTATCGTTCCTTGGTCCCACCACCACCACCAGAGTGCCTGATCTGAACACTTGTCAACATAGTGTAACTTAGCAACAATTAAAAGGCATTGTTGTAAAATAATCTGTTTACTGTTTTCCTATATTATATGGTTGCTTTCCTCTAATTTAATAAAAACCTTTAGGACTGAGTTGAGGTCTGCTTACCTTTGTACATCCTGGCATCGTGCAGCATGAGTCTGCTAATGAGGCAGGGTTGATCTGTGTCCATGTCTGGCTGGAGCGCCACCTGGCAGAAGGCTTGCCTGAAACCCACTGCACAAGACAGATTACCAGTCATACAGCTGTATATGTGCAACAGGCCGTTATCACGTGTCAGTGTAGGGTAAACACAGCTGTGTCTAATAACATGAATTATGGCCCTGTTCCATTTATATTGGCCAGGGCTCATGTGCTGTTCATGCTGTCTCACTGCAATGGCTGTGACACAGTAAAATAGGTAACACTTGCATGTTACCCTGCTATGACAAGCCAAAATGGCCATGGTGGCACCAAATTTTAGATATGCAGGCTGAAAAGACACCTGTCAAAGGTTCACAAATGTTGGACAAAGCTAACAAGTTTATGGGGTGTAGGTAAGACAACAGTGATGTAAGCACCTGAGTAACCAATTATTTTCTGGAACCAGTAGCCGAGGTACAGCGCAAAAGTTTGATGCGCCATTACTGCTGCGTGAAGGATCTCCACACGCAGTGGCTGCTGGGAAATTTGCACGGAATTGGCCTGCAACATGACAGAGAAAAAGTTCATGCTGAAATGCAAACCTGAACAGCGGTAATTGATTCTAAAGTTTAGTGGTGGATGGTGTTTACCCTGATACGATCTTGCGCTTGCTGGCAGGTACGAAAGCTTCCTCTCTTTACTGCCCGACGACCCTGTGCAACAGTTAAAAGTAATTACTTCCAGGGGTAACCTGCTATTCATATAACGACATGAAAAACTAACGTTCCCTCACTTTCAGGCTGCCAGACGGACCCCTCTGTCACCCCTGACCTTAGGCAATGTTTACAAATTTCATATTCATCTGCAAATCACCAGCTCTCAATATGCACCTCATTTTCATAGGTTAATATTTTTAGGAAGAATTCACAAATTTCAATCAAAGTTACAGCAGATTTTTGTTGTCAAAATATGGTAATAGAAAAAAAAAAACCCTATAAATCTGATACCAAAAGTTTTGTATCGATAATGTTGACTCAATAGCAACAGAGTGCCATCGTTTTTAGCAATTTTGCCGAGGTGCAGTCAGGGGGGTTCCTGATTTGCAGTGATTTTGATTTTGAATTTTTGGCAGCTGGTAGAAGCTTATAGGCAAATAACCTAAAGAAATACCTCCTTATCAATGAGCGTTGTGTGTGTCTGTGCCTCAGCTTGATCACAGTTGACCGAACGCTGCAGGGTGTAGATCACATGGTCATACGAGTGATGCTCATCATTGTAGAGTACACAGTAATATGTAGCATCTTTAGTCCTGTATGGGTTAAGAAATACTCTGTCAAACTTAAGATTACTCTCTTGAGTACAGATTATTTTTGGACATTTGACTGGACAGGCTGTACCGTGGCTGAAGTTCAGCTGACAGCTCAACAGTTCTCCTCCCACACCAAAAACCTCGTGACATAGTTCAGCAATACCCGGAACAGCTTTTCAGCACGTTCATATAACTCTGGGTCCAGCACGCACTCATCCTATACAAAATGAACACAGGATTCAAGCATACAATTAATTTAAAAAAACACACACATACACACATTGCAGAGATTTCTAAGTGACGTAATTAAATAAAAACACAACATCACTACAGGTAAATACTAGCAGTGGTGGAGGACAGAAAACAATAACTTCACAGAAACTGAAGTTAATCTGATGTCAGAGTCTGTATAAACATTTGTAATTCCTCATTTCCTGTATCTTGCTGGGTATGTCTATAATGTAGCAGGGAACTGGTCTAAATATTTTTCTTAATTAAAGCCAAGCAGGCAGCTGGCCTGGTAACATTAATATCAAATCCCCTGAGAGCAAACATTTCACATAGCAGCACAGTACTTCCTCCAAATGTCTGACATCTAATACACAAACCAAACAAATGATAAAGCAAATTTCTGCATCTTAACCTTACATCACTGTGCGAGAACAAACACTAGAATCTACAGTAATCTAACCAATGACATTACATATACATGGCACAATGTTTTTTCATGTTCAGAGCAGACATGCTGCTATGGTAATGTGATGTGTGAGTGCTTCTTAAGCACAGGTTCAGATCTGGTGTGGAAAACACAAAGCAGCCTGCCAGACCGAGGCCAGGGATGTGTGTGTCTGTTAGTAGAAGCACCTGCTGTTTATGGAAAAGCAGAGCTGTCAAACAGTATGTCTGCGCAAAGCCCGCTGAGCATGATGGTATCAGAGATGAGCACAAACGCTGTGATCAGCAAAAGAAAGGCCTGACAAACAACAGCTACCAGCAAAATCAGCAGCCTTTTGTAGGAGCAGAGAAGTTGCAAATGGAGTAAATCCCTAAACACTTGTGTAGAATTAAAGGCTGCTCTTAACTTGTCTCGCCCACTGTTTTTTTTTTCTCCCCCCACCAGTTTCTCTGCACTCAGTCATTATTGTGATCTCAAACTTGATTATCTCAGTTAATGCATGTCAGCAACTTTTGTTTTCCTTTTAATTTCTGGAGTCAAAGCTACCATCAAGAGAGCAGTATCCACCACTACGATGGGAAAAATAAGCATTCTAAGGTTCACTGACACAGAATGGGATGAGTACACCCTCCCCTCCTCCACTTCCTTCTTTCCGCTGTGTTACGCAACTCACCGTTACCATGGCATTGGCTGCTCCTGGGTCATGTTTGGAGCAGCACGGGCCAATCTTCCAGGCTTCTACATCTCCACAATCACAGAAACCCCCACCTGATGATGCATGCATCTGGAAAAAATGTACATGTGAGTAAGAGTGATGGATGCACACTACGGCTATTACTTTAAACATATCCTTTAGCTATTCAATACTGGGGTTCCAACATGTATAAATTTTTGACTTTAAGTCAAAGATAAAATCCTATAATAATTTAGGAATCCATGATAGCATATTGTCCAGAGAAGTAAATCGCTTGGACTCATGACTGACAATGACAAAGCATGGAAACAGTAGTAGTCTAATGGGGGGGGGAGTCCAGTACCAGATTAGAAATCCAATGATGAGTGATTTCCATTTATTCAAACACTATGCACTCAAACATACTGGAATTCATTAAAGATGTAAACATTTATATTAACACCAACCTTGTAGCGATGGCTTTTGTGAACACTCTCCTGGAAGCAGTCCATGCACAGGACACAAGTGGGATCTATTGCACAATCCCTGCAATAAGTGGAAGACATGTTTTTTTTTACTTGACAGTACAAATGTCAACAAAGGTCCGAGTCTAAAGAGTGATATACTCTAAATACAAACTGAGCTGCGTGCCAAGTGCCTTAGCTTTTAGTTAATTACTTTGATGTGAATATCCAGTGTCTATAGCAACATCAGCTTCATTAGACACTACATTTACCTGTTTTCATTGTGTCTTTGCCCACAAAGACACACTAATGATGACCTACAATTTATTTATCTTTTTGATTATTATAATTCAGGCTGTATCAAAATCTAATATTTTACCACAGCTAAAGATTTCCATTAAAATTGATTTATTTTGATGATCTATGCAAACCTGCAGGAGTAGACAGTTTCACCCTCTTTAAAGACGCGTCCACAGAGCTGGGAAGAGGTGCTGCCCTGCTTGAGCTTCTCCAAACCCTCCTGAGGATCCTCTCCAAACAGGAAACACTCCAGAGGATGAAGGAGACGACTCTGCATCTGCTCCTCCTCTTCCTGAGGGCTGGACTCCTTTAGGCAGAAGATCTGAGGCACCTGCTCCTTCAGGTAGCACAGCAGCACTGCTCTGCTGTCTGCTGCCTCCTGCCATTCCTGTGAGACAAAACAGAAGAGCTCGGCATGCTTTCTAGACCAGCCAGATGACTCCACTTAAAATGAAATAAATAAAGAGATATGTAATGATTTGGTCTGCAAGAAATGGACTCCATTTTTAACTTTGTGGGACGACTCTTAGCATTGAGGGTTGATTGTCCAAAGCAGATTTTACATTGTGTAAAGCCAAAAGTAAAGTTTAGTGAGGCCTATGAGCTAATGGTGCTGGAGTGCTCCTGTTTCCTTTTTTTTTTTTAACATATATTCAGTGTTAAACAAGACTCAAGCCAAAAACTGTAAAAATAAATAAATAAATAAACAAAACTATTTATTATGTAATACACACATGATAATACTGTAAGTAATCTAAGTATGCAGCTTTTTTAACGTGTTTGCAGTTATCCCAGCTGCAAGACAGGTTGCCTGTCACAGGGCTAACACAGAGAGACAGACAACCATTCACACCTATGGGCAATTTAGAATCACTGATTAACCGAACCCCACTAACTGCATGTCTTTAAACCATGGGAGGAAGCCATAGTACCTGGAGAGAACCCACACGGACACAGGGAGAACATGCAAACTCCACGCAGAAAGGTCCTGGCCAGATGGTGCATTCAAATCCAGGATGCTGTGAGGCTGTAGTGCTAACCACTGCGCAGCCAGATTTCCAATATTTTGCCAAAAAATGTCTTCCAATAATTTTTATCTGCTATAAAAGACTCGTTAACTAAACGTATCTCTGTCAAACGTATCTCTCAAGAATCATATCAAGTCATTTTTCAAGAGAGATCTGGACAAGAGGGCAGCAGAAATTGCAAAATATGTAACATAGCAGTTGTATAAAGATATTTTAAACGGCCCAAAAGGACTGGATTGATTATAATGTAGAACACAGAGCAGGTACAATAAAGCAGAGTCACGAGGATACTAGCAAAACAGATCATCTATTTATTTTATATATATATATATAATCCCTTCATAAATCCTGTGAACTACAGCCTACTTAGCAAGACAAACAAGGATATGAAACGATTACCTTTTGACACAACACCGGTAATCTTGTGAGCTGCTCATAAGTATAATTATTTGATAGTATTAAAGCGTGCATTGCTTTTGCAGTACTTCTGCAGTACTACGCGCTGAATGTAGTTAAGCACTGGTTTAACAAGAGTCGGTATGCAACATATCTGAAACAAATCAGTGACATGAGTCACGTTTCTCTTTCACATTGTGAACAATACAGGCGAGGTTTATGAGAGACGCAACGCAGAAAGAGCCTGAGGTCCTGTCGAGGCTACAGTGCTCCGAAGTGTACAAACTCACCGCAACTCATGTACAAAAGCGACTACCAAGATTTCACAGGATGGAGCAGACGGCGGAAGACGCAAGCATGTTTTCTCTGTCTGTGATGTCTACTCAACCAGGTCTATCAACATACCATCACTGACGTTGGGCAATAAAAATAATGGCCATAACCACTGCAGAATGGACGCTAGTTAGGCAGCTAGCACACAGCTAGCTCTAAGTGCTAGCTTGGGAAGTATGATAGGCTTTCACTGCGCGTTCAAATCGTATTGCTCCGAAGACTTAAAACATTATACTTCACTGTTTTATCCCAGCATCTCGGTCACCACTGTCAGTTATATTAGCTAACTAAAAAAAAAATCATACCTTGCTGAGCTCCAGCCCGTCTAGGTTTTCCTCACTCTCCGCCATATTCCATTTGCCGTAAAGGAAGAGATGTAGCTAGGAGACTGTACTTACGACCAGAACCCTTCACCGGTGCTGGTGATGTAAGGAGCCCAGGAACTAGAGGGCGCTAGTCGAGATTGTCCCCTCTCTCTCTATGGCGACGAACGCAGCGGTGCTGGAGGTCAGAGTTGAGCGTTTGACAGAAAGCTGAATATGGATTCCATATTTCACGAGAAAGTAAGTTAAAAAAATATATTTTTTAAAGTATTTAGAGTCGAGCTTATTCGGGAATGCTTTGGACTCGTGGCGGCTATTTCTTTCCCAGGATTATGTAGCTGGTACGATATATGTGCTGATGTTTAGCAGCATTGTTGTCCAGACAGCTAAAAATGCTAACTCACTTGCTAATCTGAGATGTTGAAAAGTTTCTTTTCAGCTTGGAATATCAGCGCAGAAGGCGTCTTAACTGCTGCAGTCGTGTTACATTTCTTATTTTTAACAAAGGAAATGGCCTAACATATCAATCTTTTGTTAGAGAGGACTAATACAACTAGTTCTGCATGTTGTTTACGTAGCGTAGTTAGCTCTGTGTTGCTCTACTGGTGCGAGAACAAATGTTGAAGTCGATCATTTCACCTTCGTAAAGCTACCAAAGTTGTTACGAACCCCCTAAAATTACACTGCCATGGTAGCAGTCTTAATTGCCGTGGTGCATTTAACAATACCGATTCTTAATTTGCAGCAAGAGGGCTCCCTCTGCGCCCAGCACTGCCTCAACAACCTGCTGCAAGGCGAGTATTTCACTCCTGTTGATCTGTCCTCAATTGCTCAGCAGCTCGATGAAGAGGAGAGGATGAGGATGGCAGAGGGAGGTATGGCCAGCGAGGAGTACAGGACCTTCTTGCAGGTGAATAGAGACAGAGGGCAGTTTATACTGCAGCAGCCTGTTTTTGGAGATTATGGAAGTTTCTTTTATTTACAAATTGTTCTGCACTTGTGTTTATAGCAACCATCGGGGAACATGGATGATAGTGGATTCTTTTCCATACAAGTGAGTTTTAAAAAATTGATTCTTTATAAGAAATCTGTACTTAAGTAAGGCATATCAGTTTTTGTTTGTTTGTTTGTTTAATTATGTGGTTTGTTTGGCTTTTGGTAGGTAATTAGCAATGCTCTTCGAGTGTGGGGTTTGGAGCTAATCCTCTTCAACAGCCGCGAGTACCAGAGCCTGATGATAAATCCAATGTAAAGTTCTTAATTAAGACTTTAATTACATTAACTCTGTGTAATGACAAATTTGTATTCACATTTATTCTTTAAGCTGAGTTTGATTTCAATGTTTCAGAAATGAGAAAGCCTTCATTTGCAACTACAAAGAGCACTGGTTCACTATACGCAAACTTGGACAACAGGTACGATGTTCACGTTTTCCTAAATTATATTAATGCAGCTTACTTTACTAAAGTTTTTTTCATTCTGTTTTTATTCCAGTGGTTTAACTTGAATTCCCTTTTGACTGGACCAGAATTGATATCAGACACCTATCTCAGCCCTTTTCCTTGCACAGTTACAACAAGAAGGTATTTAAAAAACTGATCATCATTCACTTTTTTTTTAGATGTTGCATTGCAGAAAAGATGACAGGAGTTGTATTTGTGTAGGGTATTCCATATTTGTGATCCGAGGAAACCTTCCTGAGTGTGAAGCGGAGCAGATTCTTGGAATCATGAGGGTCCAGCAGCTGCAGCGTCCCAGACTGATTGGAGAGGAAGAGGCCCAAACAAGTTCAGGGTGTGTATGTGCAGCCTTTGCATAAAGCAATATCATAAAGGAATATCTTGTTATTTTTTTTATGACTTAAAATAAATTGTGACTTACTTGTGGCAACTGATTAAGTCATTTTCTGTGAGCAGCAGGTCAGTTGCTCTGGGCCAGACGGAGATGGGCTTTGGTGTGGCAGATGAAGCTGTGGATGAAGATGAAGAACTGAAGAGAGCTTTAGCACTCAGCAGACAAGACATAGATGTGGAAGATGAAGAAGCTGATCTTCGCAGAGCCATACAGCTCAGTATGCAAGGTACTGTATAGGTCATTGAAAAGTTTAAATAATGTTATGGTTTTATTGTTGTAATTGTAGTTTACAAAAATGAAAAGGTTTATAGTTGATATTATAAAGCCACACTTCTCACTGTACTGTAGTATCTAAAAGAAATGGATGATATAAGTGTTATTTTTCACCTTAATTTCACAAATTGTATGGTTGGTTGTAATACGTATGCAAATACAATATGACACTGGTAAAAGCTTAATTTTGGATATATATTTTTTCCACATTATAGGAGCTGTGATGAGCAATAAGTCTTCAGAGGGTGAAGTGGGAAATGTAAAATCAGGGAGCCAGGCAGCAGGGAGTGCTGCAGGAGAACAAAGAGAAGGCCAGAATGAGACACTTACAGCTGAGGAACTAAGGAAGAGAAGACAAGCTTACTTTGATCGGTAGATTTCACTAGAACACTTTATTAAAAACAGAATTCTGTCTTGCAGTGAGATCTGCATATTGCATGTAAGTGTACAGAGAAAACAATGCATGCATTTTGATACAAGTCCACTGTGTTGACTGTTTAGGCAGCAGCAACAAGCTCAGCCAAACATTCCTCAACAACCAGATACACAACCAACTGGAAGCTCAGGTCAGCAAAATCTCTTGAATGTAAATGTAAAACCCATTTTGCATTTTATTTAATATCCTATTCAGTTAATATGAATGGAATGTATTAACCCAAGCCCACTTGCTTTTACTAGGATCAGTAAGCACTGGCTCTGAGGAGGACCAACAAACGAAGCCCAGCCAGTGAAGTTGTGAAAGGTTTGCCTATATTGTTTACCAGCTGCCTGGATTGGCAACCCCGTACAGGGGTAGCTTTTCTCCCTCCTCTAACCTTTTGCACATGTGGACCTGAGGACAGTCAGAAGGCTGACACTTTACCCCTGGTTAGTTCGCTGACAGGCTATAAAGAAAAGAAGAGACAGCACTTAATCCAACTCAGTGAAGCACTGAGATGGGGAAAAGATCGACGAGACTCATGATGCAGTTAATCCAAGTTTGCAATTGCCTTTTTAGCCATGGCGCCTTCTATTTCTATTGTATACAGTTTTGTATTCTGTTTTGTTTTTTGGCTGTATCGTTTTTTTTTTGTTGTTTTGTTTGTTTTTTGTTTTGTTTTTTTTGGGGGGGGTGCATGGAAAGGAATAGAATGGAAAGGGTCTGTTTTGTTATTTCTGGCACAGGCATTCTTTGAAAGCCATATGAGACCAATGTTGTAGACCATAGGTAAAAGCTTTGCAAGCTCAAGCTTTTCAGATATGGGATACAAAATACTGCTGGCTTCATTCTCTTGTGTCATTCAGAGTAGGTCACTTTTACATTAATGTTCCTCACTGCTTCATTCAGACCTAACAGAGACGGAGGGAGACGCAGTGTGCACATGATATTTGGCACTGACTCTAGTGAAGTGTAATCACATCCTTGAATATTTAGTTCTCCAGCCACTGAGCAGGATCTGTGTGTATGTGCGTGCTTCATAGTGCCACAAAGTGCGAGAGAGAGCTGCCCTCACCCCAGGCTAGAGAGCAGCAAAAACGCATTATAGAAAAATGTTTTAATCCCATTGCAAACGTACATGTCATTGCAATTTATGGTCTTCTTTAGTTAGCTGAGCAAAGGTTAAAGAGAGGCATGCACAGCTGTCACCTTGTGTGTGCCTTTCTGTTAATGCAACTGTGTGCTGAAGTGCATACCTTTACAGAAAAGGGACCAGGATGCTCAAACACAACGTCTGATTTAGATGTCATCAGATCAATGGAAAGGGGAGGTTGTCTAAAAGGGGGGCTTAGGTAATGAGTGATTCTTACCTTTATAGTAGACTTGAGTTTGTAGAACATAAAGTGAGAATGTGGGGGGAAACACACACACACACACACACACACATCGCCAGAAAAATATCCTTCTTGAAACTTGTAATAGCACTAACATTTGTGGGTTATTTATTCCTTACATCACTGACCTCTATACTTGACAGTCTAAAAGCGATCTCCCAAGGCATTTAGAGAGCTGCATATTTTGGATGTTGTGGCTTTATTTTTATGTGTGCAAGCAGGCATAATGAAACTTATTAGACAGCTTACAAACACAATTTAAGGGTGTCTTGACCTTTTTGTGTGGGCGGGGGGGGGGGGTGCTAAACCTAAATTGCTTATCGCTGAGGCATGTTCTTCTTATTTTTGTCCAGATCAAGTGGGGAACAAAGAAGTACCATATAAACATGAATCGTTCCAGCAGTGTATTATGTCCAACCTTTTTTTTTTTTGTTTTTGTTTTTTCTTTCATCAGAGTTTTTCATGAACCATACATGGAAAATAAATATGATTTCCATTGAGGATGTCTCTCTACAAACAATTAACAGTTTAATTGCACTGATCTGATTTGCTTTGTATTCCGGTTCTGCTCAGAGCAGTGTTGCACACGTTAGAAGAACAAAGACACTGCGTATATTTGCCGATTTATAAAAATGCATTAAAAAAAATCAGTATTTAACTTCACAATTTGAAATCCAAAGGTAAATGACACATCAAACGTGTCACAGTGCGTACACTTTGAGGAAATAGTTTTCATTTTAACAGTGACTTTAAAATCTCACTCGTTTTTCTCGAAAAGACAAAAGCGAGAATCGTTTCTTGGTGACTGCTCCAAACTGAAGCATTAAAACACTTGACGTTTGTTTGTTGTTGTTTCCAAAACCGATGACCATTCAGCTCGGATATATCTCGATGCCTTCACTAACACGTTGGATGTCAGGCGAAGTTTGGCTGATTCCAAGATTTTGTTACCATTGGATCAGCTTTTTTTTTTATTTAATATTTAAAATGCAATTGTGAAAGCCTATAAAATGTTGGTAGTTGAGTTTTTATCCTTATTTTAGTCACTGCATTCTTAAATTCATTATTTTTGTTATATTTCATGTTAGAACAGCACATTCTTTCATTTAATATATTGGTTCTTGTTCCAGGATTAAAGTGAAATCCACGCCAGATGTTTCTCATGTCTCATTTACTTATTGATTCTTATGGATTCACCTCTGAGTGTGTGTTTTGTGGTTAATGTGTAACATGCAGAGCAGACGTGCACTTTGTTTCGACAAATAATACATGGAGATTTCAGGTACAATCTTGGCCAAGCTCAAAGGTACGTATGACATTTAGTTAAATGTAGATGTGTATTTCAGTAAAAAATTGTGTTTTCTAAGTATATGGAAGAAATAAGTTTTCAGTTGGTGTAAACATCTGTATTTCAAGTTGTGCACCCAAACCTTTCCAGGTTCAAATGACGGTGGTACACAAAATGAAGATGGCCCGTTTTTTCTTTGTGGCCTTCTTGTGTTTTCTGACTCCTCTCCATCAAGCAGAACCTAGCGGTAACACCATCTCAGACCTCACCTTCAAAAATATGGACTTTGCCATGAACCTTTACAGAAAGATATCCAGTTACCATGACAAGAACATCTTTTTCTCGCCTCTGAGCATCTCTACCAGTTTTGCTGCTCTACTAATGGCTTCTGACGGTGTCACACACAAGGAAATCCTGAGGGTACTTAAACTGGAGGAGCTGGAGAGGGCTGACCAGCCAGACCTTATCCCTAAGTTGTTTCAACTCCTTCATGAGAACATCACACAAAACGGATCACTGAAATTGGACCAAAGCATGGCTCTCTTTATGCAACCACAATTTGTCATAGAGAGGGAGTTTGAAGACAAAGTTAATAGGTTTTTTAATGCAGACATCAAAACTGTTAACTTTGCACACACTACAGAGAGTATCGGTGTCATCAATGATTACATTAGGGACAAGACTCGGGGGAAGGTTACAGAGATGATTTCTGCCCTGGATGAACAGACCAAACTCCTGTTAATTAACACAATTTTCTTTCAAGGTAAATTAAATCCTTCTTCTACACTTTAGAATTTCACCTTTGGGCGTCATTAATTACACTTATTTTTGTTTAGAGCTAAACTTGCTATGTCATCTCCTCCACAGGAGCCTGGCAGATGCCTTTCAATGCAAATTTGACTCGAAATGCACCCTTCTACATTGATAACTATAATACAGTGCAGGTGCCTATGATGTTTAAAGAAGACAAGTTCTACACTGCGGAAGATGTTTCTCTAAGTGCCAAAGTTTTGAAACTGCCATACTATGAGGGCGTTTCCATGCTTATCCTGCTGCCCAACACAGACACGGACTACACGATGGTAGATGATGAGATTACTGCAGAGAGGTTTCAGAGCTGGCTCACAAAGCTCAGAAAAATGTATGTGCATAAAAATCCCTTGCTTTACACGAGCGTCTACATCTTTTGCGTGCGTATTCTGTTGATTAACTGCGTAAATGATCATAAAGCAATGCCCGCAGCAGCAGATGAATCAGTGTATTCAACATGTCGACTCATGTCTTGTTCACAGCAAACTTGAAGTCAACATGCCCAAATTCAACATGGAGCAGTCCTATTCCCTGCATAACCTTCTACCTGATATGGGCATGATCAGTGCCTTTAGCAATTTGGCCAATTTGACAAAGCTCAGCCAGGACAAAGGGCTCAAACTGTCAGAGGTGAGTTATTACTTTCACTATCAATGCAACATATGTGCATGTTCCAACTAGTACAGCACAACACTTTCATCCTTGCTGTGAAATTGTAGGTGCTGCACAAGGCTGTGATTGAGGTGGATGAGACTGGAACAACTGCAGCAGCTGCCACAGCAATCGGTATTATTCCATACTCCCTGCCGAGGATCTTCACTGTAAACAGGCCATTCTTCTTCTTCATATACCATGAAGATACAAACTGTCTGCTGTTCATGGGGAGGGTGATTAACCCCACCGAAAAATAGTTTCGCCACTGTAATGTGTTAGTTCCTAAAGCTTCTACACAACTAATTTGGTGGATGTTTTTAAATCCCAGCGAGGTTTAAGCCTATTTTGGTCTGTTCTGTAAAAGCCTACCTACAGCATGCATCACCGAAGTATTCTAGAATCACCAATAATAATAAAGTCTTAACCTGCATCACAAACTTGTTTTGAATTTATTTGCAACTCCAAGTGTTCCAAATGATCACAACCACTGTAATTGTAATAAATTAAGAAATAAATTGCTGCATCTGTCAAATAAAAACATTAGTATCATCAGCTTTGCAAAACTGCTTCTGAACAAACTACAAGACTTGTGGAGCAATGTCCTTGGGACAGATGAGACCAAAGTGGAGGTGTTTGGCCACAACGCACAGCACCATGTTTTTTGAAAACATATCAGCACAAACACCTCATACCAGCATACCACTGTGGTGGAGGGGTGATGATTTGGGCACCTTGCAGTCATTAAGTGAACCCCTCTGCGTAGCAAAGTATTTTAGATTCAAATGTGAGGCCATCTGTCCAACAGCAAAAGTTTGGCCAAAAATGAGTCATGCAGCAGGACAATGATCCCAAGGACAGCAGCAGAATGGCTGAAAACTGACCTCAACCTGATTGAAGTGCTGTGGTGGGACCTTAAGAGAGCTGTGCATAAAGGAATGCCTCTAAACTTCAATGAACTGAAGTAACGCTGTAAAGAAGAGTGGACAAAAATTCCTCCACAGTGATGTGAGAGACAGTTATTGCTGCTAAATATGGTTCTACAAGCTACTGAATCATGGGGTGTACTTTATTTTTCACAACTGCATTTACATATCTATGTACTAAATGATATGCTAGTTTGTCAGGTAGACCCCCCCCCATTAATTAATATTTTAATAAAATTTTCTATTAATAATAAATACTATTATAGCTGACTTAGTGAACTAATAACCTTGGCTCAAACTTCACTACAATTTAGCCCCCAACTTCAGAAATTACAGTGTACAATGCTTTATTTCTGTCACAGAAGCACTTATAAATTCAGACTTCATATTAAAAACCGATAAACTGACATTTTTATTTTTCATGAATGTTATTTAAACGTTTATTAAACATTAATCAATAAGTTATATACGTGATATAAGAGGAGACATTTTTAAAAATCGAAATTATCAGAGAAGTCACAATTAGACCGCTCCTGTTCAACAAATAAAGTTTTTCAAACCACGTGATCAACACTGTCATGGCTGCGCCCTCGTTTCTCACGTTGTTGTGATCGTATGTTAAGTCTCCGAGAGCCTGCTCTTAGTCGAGGTAAGGCTTTCGCATTCACGGATCCAACTGGTGGTTCACAGGAGGCTTTGTGCGCGCAGTGTTTGTTAATTATCGGTACGTAGTTGGCCGCTAACTGCAGGAAACGTGGATTGCACGTGGCGCTTTTACCAACTCAACGTTAGAATCTCCGCGAGGTTGGCTGAACTCGCTTATTTTACAGCTGTGTCATTAGTAGGAAAATGAAGACAAAGAAGATGAAAGCGAAAAACAAAGGTATGTCCCCTGGGCTGCGGAAGCCAGCGAAACGTTGCATCGACATGAAGGGCAAATGGAAAACCGTGGAGCTCGATCCCAGCGTGTTCTCCGAGGAGGGCTTGGAGGGTCTGGTGTGTTTTGAAGAGCTCACGGATTATCGTTTACTCGACAGCGAGAAGGCTGCAAGCATAGCAGCAAAAGAGCTGAAAAACGAGGAGAAGAAGAAGAAATCGAAGAAAAGAAAAGCTGATGAGGACGAGGAGGCTGAAGAGAAGGTAGACTCGGAGATCGAAGAGGGAGAGAGCGCAGCTGAGCCAGCGAAGAAAAAAGCCAAGAAGAAGAAGAGGAGGAAAAACAAGAAAGGGGTTGTAAAGGAATCGGATAATATTTCCACACAAGCCGTAAAGCAGAAGGATAATGCTGTCCCTGAGCAGGGAGGAGAAGATGAGTTAGCAGATGAAGATCCTGCGAAAGATTCAGCTGCTATCGCTGCAGACTCAAAAGATGCAAAGAAGACCAACAAGAAGAAGAAAGAGAGAAAAAGGCAGCAGAGAGTAAAGGATACTGTCCCAAAAGAACAGCAGAACCCAGAGACTTCACCAGAGCTGGAAAAAGAAAAATCTAGTCAAGTGACAAATGCCCCACAAAAGAAGGCCAAAAATTGGACAAATGCTGCACTTTCTGGTTCTGATGACAAAAATGTTGACATGAATGCATGGAAGGACCTGTTTGTTCCCTCTCCTGTGCTGAAGGCACTGAGCAGTCTTGGATTTGGTTCACCGACACCGATCCAAGCCCTGGCTTTGCCTCCAGCTATCAGGGATCGTCTGGATATACTGGGAGCAGCTGAGACGGGTAAGATAAATGTTATTATGGCTTTATCATGTAATATTCTGTTCCTAGATGTTCAAGTGAAGCTAATGTGGATGCTGTAATTACAGGAAGTGGCAAGACCCTGGCTTTTGGCATTCCCATAATTCATACCATCCTGGAGTGGAAGAATAACACTGAAAAAACTGACACTGAACCAATCACAAAGGTGGAGAGTTTGTATTTACCACCTGAAGATGAGTGCACAGAATCAGCTGAAGAGGATCACAAGGAGGGAATGGAGGCTCCTAAAGAAGACGATGAAGGTGCTGAAGATCAGAATCAAGGAGACTCAGATGAAAATGAGCAGCTTGGATGTGTCCGGGTAATCAAAAATGCAGAGTTTGATTTTGATGAAAAACCTGCTGGTGCACAGATTCGCCCCCTCCTTGGACTGGTTCTCACACCCACCAGGGAGCTGGCTGTTCAGGTCAAACATCATATTGACGCTGTCGCAAAATTCACAGGTAAGTCATTGCTAACCACAGTGTTGTGATGGGAGTCATCTGTTAACAGCTGTATGAATGTCAGGATATCTGAAGTGTTACTGCTGTGCAGATATCAAAACAGCCTTAGTGGTGGGTGGAATGGCACAACAGAAACAAAGACGGGTGCTGAAACGCAGGCCAGAGATCATTATAGCTACTCCAGGGCGTCTGTGGGACTTGATCAAGGAGAGGCACCCACATCTGCTCAACCTCAGGCAGCTCAGGTGAGCCTTAATTCAAACCTCTAAATAATAGGATTAGTTTTTAAAAGTGTGTTATGTAATAATTATCTGTTATTATTTTTACTATCTTTCTTAATTCCTCTTCTTGTTATAATGCAGGTGCCTCGTCATTGATGAAGCTGATCGCATGGTAGAAAGAGGACATTTCGCCGAGCTGGAGAATTTGCTGGAAATGCTTAATACCACTCACTTCAATCCTGTGAGGCAAACGTTTGTGTTCTCTGCCACTTTGACAATGGCTCACAGCCTGCCCACTCGCCTCCTTCGAAAGAAGAAGAATCTGGACCAGAGGAACAAGCTGGAAATTCTTATGGAGAAAGTGGGGATAAAGTCCAAGCCCAAAGTCATTGACCTCACCAGGAAGCAGGCAACTGTGGAGACGCTGATTGAGACACAAATCTACTGTCAGAAGGATGAGAAGGACTTCTACCTCTACTACTTCCTGCTCCAGTATCCTGGGCGCACCATGGTTTTTGCCAACAGTATTGATTGCATCAAGAGGCTGAACGCTCTGCTGATTATCCTAGACTGTACTCCGCTGCCTCTGCATGCCAACATGCACCAGAAGCAACGGCTCAAAAACCTGGAGAGGTTTGCAGAGAGGGAGAGGTTAGTTGACAACACTTTAGCAGTAGCAGCATCAAGGTCTCTTTGGACCTTATCCAGTAACTGTCCCATTAATGAAATCTAAATTGTAACTATGAATATAAGGGTTTCATCTAGTATGCACTGTATTTACTGTAAAACATGATTATTTTTTAATGCCATTTAGCTTTTACATTGGCATTTCTTGTGTGTTTATTCACAGTTGTGTTCTTCTGACAACTGATGTGGCAGCAAGAGGCCTGGATATCCCCAATGTTCAGCATGTTATTCACTACCAGGTAACCCCTTTAACAGTTGTCCAAGGATTTTAGCCTCTTTGATATTACAGAATTGTCCAACATGAACAAGAAATGAGCTAGCCATAACACTAAATACCACACAACAGTAAGAGAGTCTGGGCAATATTTATCTCCTAGAAAGATGAGTTGTGGTCAACAGCTTATAAATGCAGCAGTGTATCAGAAGCTGTTCTAAATGCCTCCTTGTACCTCAAATATAATTTGCTCATACCAGGTTCCTAGAACATCAGAGACTTATGTGCATCGCAGTGGCAGAACAGCAAGAGCTACTAAAGAGGGCCTTTGTTTGCTGCTAATAAGCCCAGATGACATGGTGAACTTCAAAAAGATATGCAAGACCCTCGGAAAGGACGAAGCACTTCCCACATTCCCCATCGAGACCAAACGCATGGACGCAATCCTGGTGAGCTCCATCAGCGTTCTGTCTGTGCATGACACTGAAGGGTTTATGGTTGAGATCTTATTACTTGTGTCCCTCTACAGGAGCGAGTAAACTTGGCCAGGAGTATTGAGAAGATGGAGTACTACAACAGCAGGGAAAAACAACATGACTCCTGGCTCAAAAAAGCAGCAGAAGCTCTGGAGGTGGATCTGGATGATGATCTATTAATTGGTAAAAAAAAAAAAAAAACACCACTAAAGAGCATTGAGTGTCTTTTAAAAGATATTTAAATGAAAGTGAAATGAAAATCCTCCCATTTCCACAGGCAAAACAAAGGATGAGGATGCAGACAGAGAGCAGCAGCGGATAGTGAAGGGGATGAAAAAGGACTTGAAGCGTTTGATTTCACAGCCCATTTTCAAGAATGTCATAAATACCAAGTACCCTACTCAAATGGGAAAGCTGTCCCTGCCCCAGATCCCCATGGCTGGGATAGAAAGTGCCCTAACCAGAATTTCAACACAGGAGAACAAACAGAAGTTAAAGAAAAGGATCCCTCCGTGGCAGAAGAAACAGAATAAGAGAGAGAAGCAGAAGCCACAGTGACTTGTTTATTGAAATGTTTATTAAAAAAAAAAAGTCATCTTTGACAATATATAAAAGCATAAAAACAATATAGAGCATTTTAATTCATCTAAATGTTCTGTGCACACTGTGCAGTGGTCGAGTCTCCAGCTGTTGAATTCCTGTAAACTGCCAAGATTTTATAAAAGTCTGATTTCATTCAACCCACCAACCAAAGTCAGTATTCCTGAGCAGAGTTCCAGTGGTCATAGTTGTGGCCGAGGGTAGAGAATGTTATAATGAGATCCTTGGTAGAGGAGATAAAGGGACGGTTCTCCACCCTCTGGAATGATATGGTGAGCCAGCTGTTCTTCATCACCCTCCATAGAGACAATGTGGATGCAGATATCCAGAGCCTGCGACAGGGCCAAGATGTCCACATGATCACACTCCATCGCCATAGGCTCCACTTCCTGAACAAAGAATAGATTTATCCAACTCCTTCAAATTATCCAGTTTAAATTTTAAAAAAAATATTTTTTGCAGTAGGCAGCAACACTGATACTAACTTGATGACAGTAGACTTGTAGATCAGGTGCCTCCACAAAGTTGCGAAAGAAGTCTGCATGGTTTTGCAGGTGCGCTGATGTGAGCAGCCGGAGATACTGCACAACACCGTCAGAGGTAGTCGGCTCATTGAAGAGCCTGAACAGTGCATTTGCATCCGCTTGGCATTGCTCTACAACATGTAGAACCTTTAAGAGAAAAGGAACAATTAGGCAGTCTTGCAGTTTGCATTTTTTCAGACCGCATCCTTGTCCCTGTAAACAGTTTCATTTTCTGTATCTTTTAATAAGCACAGAGTGATAGCAGGATGCTAACGATGAGAGCTCAGGATATTAACAGAACAAGTTTAGTTGGTTTTGGCGTAGTGCTTTTATTGCAAGTAAAAATCTGAGTCAATGCCAGGTCACAATTTTCTGTTTCAATGTGATGTGTGCATCAGTATTATTCAGAACGTTCGATGTAATAATTTATGGATAATACATGTGCAGGACTGTGCAAAAGTTTTGAGCCCATTTCTCCATTTTACTTTCAAGAAGCCAGACATTTTGTCATTTTTAAAAAGCTGTCTTGAGCAATAGTTCTCCAGGCTTTCTGAAGGTTGCTGCTTTTTCACTCATTTCCAGTCCAGTCCTTGTGCCTGACCATCAGGAGAATTGTTTTTATTTTTTAAGCCACTTAACACTGACCTATGAATCATTCAAGCATAAATAAGGTATCCAACAAGAACCAATTTTAAAATTGTATCTTTAGGCATTTTGTTACTAGCAGCCTGTCACAAAAAAAATATACATTGTGCCCATTTCTTTAGCTGAATCCAGACACAATGGAATGTTATCAGTCATTGATTGGCCTCCCCAGAGCCCAGAATGCAACATTATTGAAGCAGTGTGGGATCATCTTGACAGAACGGAACAAAAGGCAGCAAACATCCAAAGAAGAGCTTTGAATGTCCTTCAAGAAGCCTGGAGAACTTCCTGAAGGCTACTTAAAGAAATGACAAGAAAGCTGCTTGAGAGTTCAGGCTGTGCTGAAGGACAAAAGGTGGTCACACAAATATTGACTTTGAAGCTCACTGGAATTGTGCAAACTGTCTTCTATGCACTGTATTTCCATTCATTTTTGCACATTTCAATAAATTGCTGTTACCATTTTCCTAACAAAATGTAAAGAAATGAGGTGTGGCTCAATACTTCTGCACAGTGTCTTTCAGATCTACAAGAAGTGCAGCTGCAACTATAGATGCAAGTCTAAGTAAATGATACAATCAATACAAATGCAGTTAAATGAGGACCTGTGTAATGAATAGGATCTTGTTTTATAGCTGGCACCTGATTTTACAGCATGCCCCGCACAAACAACACAAAGTTAACATCTGATTGATGGATGTAGGTATATACTAAACAGACAATCAAACTTGGGACCCAAGCTCAAAGGCTACAAAGTGCTTTTTGTCATTTGTCAAACGTAAAAAGAGTATATATATATATATATATATATATATATATATATATATATATATATATATATATATATATATATATATATATATATATATATATAAATAAAGAGAGCGCAGTACTTACCGTGTCCATGTAGTGCTTGAAGAAACCCTCTTCAAATCCTGCAGAAGTCAAAATTTTGCTGCTCTGGATTATCTTGTCCTTGAACCTAAATTTGAGACCCGTGACACGAGACAAGACACCACCTTTATTACCTCAAAACCGTTTGACCATAAGGGAGACTGGCTAAAGCCAGGGGCGGCAATAATTAAAACCGACCTCTGCAAAGCCCTGGCACTCTGAAGGACTGACTCCAGGTGTGAGAAGCAGAAGGCTCTGTAGAAGCAGTTCCCATCGCCGCAAACTTTTCTCACGCCGGAAAACTGGCTGCTCAGATCCTACGAAAGGACAATAGATGTGGTTATTCCGCAGGCGGACGCGCCGAGGTAGAAGAGGTAACCGGGACCACCTGCACTACATCAACCTCAAGCCTGCTGAATAGCCTACTTGGTATTTGGCACTCGTCGTCTGGATCGGGAACAGCGAAGAAATGTCCTCACTGTTTGAAATCAAAGTGCCATCCTCCATCTGTCGACAAACAGCTTTACTACGCGCAACAACAACAACAAAAACCCCGCAGTTTCGAGAGTTACCTGTCCACATGACGTACCTTCATATTTCAACAACCTGGAAACAACACAAGAAAACGTAACTACAGTTTTGCAATACGTGTGTCAAAACATTGTTGCTTTTGTGTGTGTGTGTGTGTGTGTTCCTACTTTCTACAAACCGGATGTTTGCGGAAACCACGTGCTTGTGTTAAAGGGCCAGTTCAGGGTTTTTATAGTGAGCGGAGCCATACCGTCAGTATTACTATTTCTTATTAAAGTACTGAAGTAGGTTGTTATCTACGAAATATAACTATATTTATAATTAGCAATGTATTTTAAATTATTTATATTGTGCATGCATCGTTTTACATGTATCCTGTTAAGGTGGGCCTCTTGACACAGACACACCCGCTAAAGTCTAGCAGTGTCTGTCACTGGAGGATGCCCAAATCAGCTGTGTCTGGGTCAAAGGCGATATTGTTTTTAGTGTTTTATTGTGGATTGCTGTTGACTGAGTGTGTAGGATTTTCAGCAGAAACATCAAACTCTCCTAACTATATTAGTTTATGTATTTATTAAAAGAAGTGTAGTCTGACACAAAGAATTATGCCTCAGTTTTAAATATTTCTGGATTTCTCTTTTGATCTGTGCAAAACCTAAATATATGAGGAAAGGACATACTTACACTCAGTGTTATTGAGTCTTACTTTCCAGTGTGACCACATTATTTGATTATGAACACTTTATTTGAAACATAAACAACAGTCCAGTGATAATCACTGGCAAAGCTTGGATGACCTGATAAACATGAATATCTCATTTGATGCAGTTGGGTTTTTTTTCGATATATGATGTCTTAAGTGCAAAGGTTGGTGGATAGCTTTTGTGGAACACTGAAAAATTGTTACAAAAGCAATCAAAGCAATGTAAGAAAAATAATGAAACAACACAAGTTAAGTTAAGGTTCTCCTACTGGCTTTTTCTAGAGGTTTGGGTAACACTTCATGGCCTTCTTTAGCAGGTGACATCTCATTTGCTACAAAGTGCCATTTCCCACCTCAAGAGTGAACCTTCACACTCAAACAAACCACAAGAGGCAGCACTGTGAAAACTACTAAAACCATAACATCAACCAAATGTCTCACTCTTTCTGCTGACTTTACTTGAACTTTTGATTTGTGTTTTGCTTCCAAAGCTCTTCACTGACCCCCCCTCTCTTTTGTTTGTCACAGCCTTTGTACTTGTCCCGGACTCCATCAGCCTCCTCGCCCTCCTTTCTATGTCTGCGTTGTCCAGAATGTACTCCTGAAAGAAATGGTCAGCTGAGAGCTGGGTAAAGTAAAAATGGACACTAATTATCAGCTTATCCTTTACGTTAATACCTTCACCATGTTCAACATCATCAGCGCGTTCATGCTTTCCAACGGTCCGTATGCTTGTAGGTAACATTGCTCTGCAAGGTTGCTGATAGCCATAAGCAGTCTTCCCACTTCTGTCACCTGAAACATAAGGACACACATGACAGTGTTTCTATTCAAGGCTCCCATGATCAACTGAGAACAGGGCCATATCCAACTAATCTTGAAGGCATACTTTCTCTCTGGAGAAGCCCTGCTCCATCTGTAAGTTAACCTCCGCCTGCTTGTTCCTCTCTTTGAGGGTCTCTAACTCACTCTGCAGTTCAGACAGCTCCTTATTGGTCATCTGCAACAGATAGAAAAACATAATTCAGCCACCCAAAGCTACGGTACAGTTATAAAGAAATGCTACATCTAACACCTGCATTTGTATATCTGACCAGTTTCTTTATGCTGAGTTCCTCCTTCATGTTTTGCAGCTGTCGCTGGCCCTGCTCCACCTCCATCTCTATACGCCCCAAACGTTGCAGGAGCTCCTGGTGGGTGATGGAGAGTGTCTCATGGCGCCGAATGATGGGCATAACCAAAGATTCAGAGCCATCATCAAGATAATCTGAAACAGATTGTGTGATTTACTCAACGGTTTAAACAGGTTTATGTAAAAGTTCAACAATGAGGATTTGAACTTACTGCTGGGGAGATAATCTCGTGTTTTCATCAAGTAATCCTCATAGATTTTGAATTTTGTCACTCTGTCCTTTAAAAGTTGCCTTCTGCAAATTAAAATGTGGCAAAGCTGAGCTTAAAAATCAACTTAATGAAAGAAGTCTTCACATTAAAACCCAAATGGTGAGGTGTCACCTGTCTCTGAGTTCTTTCAGGTGTTCTGTCAAATCTTCTATCTGACTCTGTTTCAAAATGTTTTGCACCCGTGAAGCTTCACAGTTCTTTAGTGCTCTGCGTCGCTTTGCTTCATTTTCAGCTACGAACTTTTCAAATTTCAGTACCCTCTCTTTAGTCTGGGTGACAACACAAAGGCAGAGGCCAGTCACATTAGGACAGTGTCTTATAGATGATGGATAGCTACTACTGCTACTCATTTAGACCCAAGGAAGTCTCAACTCACCTGTTGTAGTTTTATTTCCAGTTCAGACCTTCGCTGTGCTAGAGCCTCCGTGCAGGCTTTAAAATCTAGCCGTTTAAGTGCAAGTCGCTTCTCCACCTCATCCAACTCAGCCTGTTTCTTCAGAACCAAGGTCTTTTGCAAAGCAGTCACTCCTGCCTCCAAGACGATGCTTGAAGACTACACACAAAAAAGACAGAACCACTCAACTGCGTTAATACTGAAAGCCTTCCAGGGTGCATTTATGAAAAGTGTCTTAAAAGTTAGAAAATGCTTCAAAGGGAGAAGAAAGGAAAAGAGGGAATGATAGGAAAGTAAAAAAAAAAAGAAAGAAAGAAAAAATACCCTCCAAAATCAAATAAAATTAAGGTGCACAAAGCAGAAAATGGAACATATAAAACCCATGAGAGTGAAATTAGAGTGAAATCACAAATCTTACCTCTTTCACAACAGGTATGCGATTTTCTTCCCTTCTACGTCTGAAAAGAATTAATCATTAATAATCTGATTCAGTCAAGAAAGACAACACACACACACACACACACACATATATATAAAAGCACAAAACTGACTATGTAAGATATAAAAACATAATTATATTTACATATTATATCTATATAAATGTGTTTATTTAACTTAATTTATTAAATAAAACGTAACTTGAGTTGCTGCTTATGAAAAGCACTGGCCTACCTCGTGTCCTGCGGCTGTGTTACAAAAATGTTTTTTACTCTATTTTCCACCTGGAGTTTCGGAGCAGGATCGCTGTTATCTAGTAAAGGCAGAGAAGAAGTCGTCATGTCTTTTAGTAGATTTGTCGCTCAGAACTTCTGAAGCGTAAAGAAGCGTCTTCGGTTGTTCTGCGCTCAAAAGACCAGAAGAACAAATCGAGGGTCTTTTCCGGATGTTTTCCCTGGATTCGTGTAGCTGTTGCCTAGTGACCACGGGCCAAACAACAGGGAATGCACCGGGATCGTTTCTTTGTTGTCATGGCAAAAGCTGGGGAGCCTCGGGTCGGTTACTGACTGAATGAAATCAGGAGAAAACGAAGAGTCCTCACTCCGTTCCATTTCCCGAAAACAGAGTTGTTACACTAGCTTTCATATGGAATTCCATACTTTCAGTGTTTTAAATTTCAGTTCATTAGTTCGTTTTACTTTTTTTGTTGTGTGCATTTTTAAATTATTATTATATATTATTATATATTATATTATTATATATATATATTATTATATATTATATATATATATATATATATATATATATATATATATATATATATATATATATATATATATATATATATATATATATATATATATATATATATATATATATATATATATATATGAAGTTTTGCTGGAGAAGAAGTTCATTCTCAAAATATGTGCTCAAGAAACTGCAGGTTTCCACAACAAATGTAAGGTAAACCGTGAACGAAGTCACATGATGTCACAAAAATATGCTTGTACTTACACGTGCTTGTATTAAACTGATATTTAAAGTGCACACAGGGAAATCTTTTCTGCACAGCAGATGGTGCTAAAGTATGCACAAACATCATTCTGCACAAGGAAGTTCAAAAATCCAGGCGAAGCAACAGTAATAGTCCCAAAATACATTTCTGAGTGCATTTAATGAGAAGATTTACAAAAAAAAAGTACCATGAAATGTCATGAAAATGAAAAGTTAAAATAATCCAGAATAGTTTTGTTGTATGGCAGAGAAGTATGTGAGGGTGGTGTATGAGAGCAGCAAAGACAGTGAAGTGTGCAGTAGGAGTGGCAGATGGGTTCAAGGCAGGGGGTGGAATTACATCTGGGATCAGCACTGAGCCCCTTCTTGTTTGCAGTGATGTTGGACAGGTTGACAGAAAAGGCCAAGCAGGAGTCTCCATGGACTATGATGTTTGCAGATGACACTGTGATCTGTAGTGAGAGTAGGGAGCAGGTGGAAGAGAGTCTGGAGAGGTGAAGAAAAGAAGAATGAAAGTCAGTAGAAGTGAGATAGTTAGACATAACTATCTCACTTCATTCGATTTAACTTTACGTGCGAGTGAATGAGAGGGAGACAGGTGTAACAGTGAAGCTGCAAGGAGCAGAGATAGTTAAGGTGGATGAGTTTAAGTACCTGGGGTCAACCATCCAAAGCATGGACAGTGCACAAGACAGGTGAAGAAGAGAGTACAGGCAGGGTGGAGTGGGTAGAGATGCGTGTCAGGGGTGATTTGTGACAGTAGGAAAGCTGGTAGTGAGACCTGCTATGGTGTATGGTGTGCAGATGGTGGCACTGGCAAAGACAGAGGTGGCAGAGTTGAGAATGCTAAGATTTTCACTGGGAGTGACCAAAATGGACAAGATTAGAAATGAGTACATTACAGGGACAGTTCAGGTTGGGCAGTTCGGGAGACAAAGTTAGAGACAAGGCTGAGATGGTTTGGACATGTGCACAGGAGGAACAGTTACTGTATTGGATAAAGGATGTTTAATATGGAGCTGCCAGGCAGAAGGAAAAGAGGAAGTACTGAAGGAGGACATGCAGAGGGTTGGTGTGACAAAGGAGGATGCTAGAGACAGGGTGACATAGAGGCAGATGATCTGCTTTGGCGACCCCTAAAGGGAGCAGCTGAGAGAGGAAGAAGAGATTGTTTGGATCTTTACAACGAAGATATTTTGCTACGAATTAGCAGATGCAGTTAATGATATTAGTAAGTGCCAACCTTCATTTAGCTCTTCTACTGTCAGTCCTCTGCCATTGTGTATACCAGCTTAATATCAAGGATTTCTGATTCCCCTGAACTAGAGAAGAGCCACTATTAAATGTCCATAAACCATTCCAGGATTCCCGTTAACTGTAACATTCAGTTTTATTTGAAACTGTCAGACTCACCTGTGCTTTTCCTGCCCTGACATGTTAGTATGTCATGACATGGCAGTTCCTGTTTATTGCAAGTGTTGAAGCCTTAGATGTGCATTTTATGTGAATTTTAGTTTCACTTTGTTGGCAAACATGAGAAGTTTCTCAAGAATTTGCATCAGAGCCTGTTCACGTAATTGGAAATAACTATGTTGAAGGACTTGTTTGTTGTCATAAAACAATTAGGCCACATCCAGCTTCGATAGAGGAAGCACTTTTCAAAAACACTTCGGAAGAAGTCATTGTGAAACAAAAATCTGCTGTCATCCTGCACATTGTTCAAACTCATTTTCTCACTTCACCCAATCGCTAAAGAGCTGATACATGATAACATGGAGTCTTTAAGACAGTCTGCTTTGGATTAACACATTTGTTCTAGGAAAAAATCTCATAATTTGTAAATAAGGATAAAGAACGTGGTAAGTTTATCAAGCTCATCCAGATGAGTTCAAATAATTCTGTGGGTGCATGCATGTATTTTCTTTTCATTGTTTTGTCCAAATATGATGGAAACACAATATTTTCTATTCCATTAATCATGATCTGTAATCTCAGCTTTATGGCTTATTGTTATCCTTCTGCTGCATAACTCACTAACAGCACGACACACACCAGGATTGTCTCTGGAGCAGCAGCACCAAGTGGAACATAACACTGCTGAACATGCCCTTAAAAGGCATCCCCCCTCACTGCCGGAGCTGCTGCTCTCTGATATCTGCCATTGCAGATTTCAGCTCTTTTATATGAGTTTGGTCTCTAATTCCTATAAGATGTGTGTATTATACTTTGCTTGTTTGAGTTTTGCAAGTCTGTTAATTTATTGCTGTTTAATGCTGTGACTTCTCTTTTTCTACCTTCTATTGTGGATAGTGATTACTCATCTATGAAAAAGACAACAGTACATTTTGAGGTGATCTGCACTTAGGACTGGGCAACAAATCTGCTCCTGTGATGATTGCAGTGAGGAAATCTGGGTCTCTTTACCAGAGACTAAACAGTGATATCAAAGACAGGCTGGCTAGCTGCTCCCTGACTTTCCACACTTCATCCAACACCACAACAAACTCGCTCAGGTAAGAAAAAAACAATGTCACTTCTATGCAATTTGACAAATACTGCAAAATGCTACACCTAATCATTTTTTATAAAAGAGTCTTCATATTTATTCATTACATATTTGCACATTGCAGGGCATGCAATGCCATGGATAGGGATCTGTATATGTAAGCACATATCCAAAGAAAACAATGTAAAGAATGAAAACAAGACATGAAAAGAAAAGGGGCTGTCTGTGTTGAATATCTTTGTGCTGCTTATTTGAAAAGCACTACGAGTTACCTAAATGATCAAGTGCCTTCAATGGGTTATTTTGTGGAGGGTTAATGTATTTGAGCAAGTGGAGGTGAAGTCATCGTGCTTTATAGCTGTTTTATTTCAAAGGTGATGCAGTTGTTAAGAGGTCTAAACCTTAAAAACATGCAAACAAAACTGCACCACTAATTATAGTGTGTATGGCCTGTAGGTGTCTTTCTGTCCCTACAGGACTGTGTCTTCCAGTATAGGGAAGTAACACTTAAATATGCAAATACTCAGGTCTAAAGTACAGTTGGAACATGTACTTCCTCTAGAGCCTCACAACTTGAATGGATCTGTCAGTCACAAAACCTTTCAGGTTCATGGCGAAAGTGAAACCTGTTAAATGTGAACTCACAGGCAAGTGATTTCTGCACTGCACTGATTTGGCACTACGAGCTGATCATTTCTTCTTCCGTACCATTTATATGCTCCAGTCTTATGTGTGTATTATTTTTACAGGTGAGTTTGTTCTTACACCTCTCAGAGCCTGATCTGAATATCTTCATCTTAAGTGGCAAAATAGTTTTGATTTATTTTTGTTTGTTTGTTTGTTTTTCCTGGCTTTTGGCTCTCATTCTCCTTTTTGAAGTGATCTAAAACGAATGTCAACATCTCCACAGCAAAAATCATAAGCACGGCTTTATCCAGTGCTCACGAGTCTGTTATGGAAATGTAATCAAATGAATTCCTATTTGCACAGATAACATTTTATTTTCATATTTAAACATAACATATCAGAAAGATGGTGATACAAAAACGGCTGTAATTTCTTGGTGATGCCTGTTATTTTATTTTACATCCTCCATCTCGATAAAGGTGCTGTCACCAAAACAGCTTCAGTGTGTTGTAGCATTGGTTCTCCAACTCGCTGAATCTCTTGTTCTGTGATGGATCCCCATTCTGACTAAAGCTATTCTCTCACTGTTGTTTTGATGATGGCGCTAGAGAGCTTTCTAAAGACCTTAATCTAAAATCTCTCGTGAGTGCATATTTGGGCTGAGACCTGATACCCAGAGGGCACTGTCATTAGAGCAGAAATGTTTCCTAGTTGGATAAAAATGTTAACTCAGAACCACTTTGAAATCATTTGCAGTCACCCTTCCCTCTAAGGGCACATGTGAACCCAAACAATGCCTACAAAATGCCTCCCTCCCACAGCATTAGCAGAGCCGCTGGATCCCCTCACTTAAGAGTTAAGGGTTCTATTTTTTTCCTCTAATCACCATAGAGAAAAACCACCACTTAAAGACACTTGGCTCACTAGTGCCCCAAACAGGGCTTAAATGATCAAAATCTCAAAGGCATATGAAGGTAAAATTATTATCTTTGGCAGGTAAAAGCATGAAGCAGTTGCACACTATGAATTAATATGTTGCTGCCTTTTGATAAAGAGGCTCCCTGGGGTATAAAAGTGACTTAGCCGCCGGTGTGAAAACATCACAGAGGTCATGCCTGTAGCTGCCACGAGGGACGCAGAGGTCACATCCTCGGTATTTTTCTAGGAATTTTGGAAGGCTGCATTCTACGACTCCATGTGGAGATGTTTGGAAGTTATCGTAGCATTTTGAGTTCCAAAACTGCCTTTTTATAGAAACATCAAGCCACCTCCTCCTGCTAATAATACAGTCCATGTGGAAAGGCTTTCAAAATGGAGTAATGATTGTGGGGTCTCTATTTATTTTCTGTAGTTGTCATATATCATATACTTTTATTTAATTTGGAAACCAAACAGTTAAGCAAAGGCTGCAACAAAGGAGATGGCCTTAGGCTGCATTATCTCCAGGGCTGTTTTCATTATCTTTAAACGCCCGAGTCTTTTGACATATATGGATAAGCCCGTCATCCTGCCGCCTGACAATACAGTCCCAAAATAATCCGAGAGAGCACAGCTGAGCCACGCTCGGCGTTGCGCGCTGCTTCGCTGCCGCCGACGCACCGGGAGGGGAAACGGCAAAAATCTAAGTTCAGTGATGACCAAATTCAGCTATTCAGACTATTTATCTCAGTTCCGTTATTCCGGTAATAACGCTGTGCCGGGACTGCGAGGAGATAGGAGGAGGGGAGACAATCAGAGCGACGCCGTGTCAGAGCCGGAGTGAGTCTTTGTTGTTGTGTGGGCTATTTGGGGCTCTGTGTGTGTGTGTGTGTGTGTGTGTTTACTGAAGTACAAAATCAGTTGCTTTTTTTTAAATTGAGATGATTAAAGTCAAAGAAATGTAGATAATCACCAACTGTGCAGAGTTAGGAGTCAATACTACATCTCCTGTAGGGTTCCATGTCTGTCTGAAATTACACTTGATTGTATTCAGGCTATTTAATGTGATTTATTTTTTTAATTCTCCTTTCAAGGGATGTTGATCCTGTGGTCTGTGCCATCAAAAGAGGAGATGTGGAGACTGTCAAAAATCTGACAGCGTCTTCTCTCTGGGCGCTAAAGGAGAACAAAGATGGATGGATACCTTTGCATGATGCTGCCTGCCTTGGACAACCTGAGTGCTTGAAGACCCTATTAAGGGGTACGTGGTTGAAAGCCTCAAAAAATGGCCCCAGAAATGTCATTGTCAGCTCTTTCAGAATGCCAAGTGAGTTACCCAGCTGTTCTTTTTTTACATGTGTATTTTCTGTTGTAGCCCATCCAGGTTCAGTAGACAAACGAACATTGCAGGAGCAGACGGCTTTGCTGCTTGCTGTGTCTTGTGAGCACTTGGCCTGTGTGCAGTGTCTTTTGGAAGCAGGTGCTGACCCTGACATTAGCAGCAAAAGCAAAGAAACACCTTTGTATAAAGGTACAGCTGTGGACTAAGAGTTTCTTACAGCAGCATATATGGAGCCAGGCTAACTCTGTCTTTTGTGTCCCTGCAGCATGTGAGCTTGAGAATGTTGACATAGTGAACCTCCTTCTCTGTTATGGGGCCACTGTGAACCAGAGGTGTGCCCAGGGCTGGACAGCCCTCCATGAGGCTGTATCCAGAAACAACACAGAGATCTGTGAGATACTATTAAGATCCGGAGCTGCAATCAATCCATCTAATACCTACACCATCGCACCGCTCGTTGTAGCAGCTCAACAAGGACAGATGAGTGCAATGTGTTACCTTATTGAGAAAGGTACTTTTCTGCCAAAAAAAAAAAATTCAAAATGTTCATATTTATGATCCCCATTAAAATGTTATAAAAGAAAGGTGGAATTTTTTAGGTGCAGATGTCAACATGCAGACATGTGATGGTGTTACGGCACTCCATGAAGCGAGTAAAAATGGCCACAAGGAAATTGTGGCCCTACTATTGACTAAAAATGCAGATGCCAACAAACCAACAAGCTCAGGACTGCTGCCGTTGCACATCGCTGCCCAGCACGGGCATGACAAGTAAGTTCAAGTACTATAGTTTGTTAACTGGGTAATATTATAATTTAAAGAAAACACTGGTTTGTATGTAAAATTTGTATTTTTTGAGTAAATAAGCTATATCTTCTCTGTATTTGTTGGGTTCACTTTACATTAACATCCTTGCTTTGTGTTCAGGATTGTATCCCTGCTCGTCTCAGTGACAAGTCGGGCCAGGCTCCGGCACAGTTGGATCAGCCCCCTCCACCTGGCAGCAGAGCACAACAGACACACTGTAGCAGCTGTGCTACTGAAAACAGGTGCAGATGTAAATGCCACACTGCCCCACAGTCACTCCATCAAGTATGCTGATCGACGTGCTACAGCCCTCTACTTTGCTATTGCCAGCGGCAGCACCAAAACAGCTGAGGTGTTGCTTAATGCTGGTGCTAGTCTAAGCCTGGATCCAGTAAGTCCTCTGCTGATGGCTGTACATCAGGGTTGTATCAGCACTGTGTCTTTACTGCTAGAAAGAGGAGCCGATGTAAATGCAAGCATCCCAACTTGTACTACCACATTCCCAGCTCTTGTTGCACTTTGTCTGAATAATCTGCCTCTACTCAAGTGCCTTTTGGACAATGGCTGCGATGCACTCTCCTGTTTTGCATGTACTTATGGCAGTGCCCCTCACCCAGCTGCAGCAGGATCCAGTATAATAACTGCTGGCAGTAATGGATATGCTTTGCAGAATGGCAGCATGCTTCATCTAAACTGCAATGAGCCTCCAGAAGCAATAACACAGGTATACAAAAAAGAGCAAAAAAAAAAAAACCCAACTTGTCATACATTTCGACACAACAAAAATATATGTTCTTTTTCAGCGATGTAAATTTTTAGGATTTTCTTTCTTAGTTCTGCGAGTGGATCTCAACACCAGATATGAGTAAATGGACGGGGCTGATTATAGACTTGCTGCTGGAGTATGTTGGCCATGTTCAACTGTGTAGCAAGCTCACTGAACTACTGCACAGCCGTGAAGAATGGCACATCGTCGAGAGGAAGTTGTGTAAGTATCAGTTAGAAACATGTCTCTTTCATGCACAAAAATGGTCTAGAAGCAAGCGACGAGCCTCTTTATCTTTTCTTTTTGTCTTGTCTTTAGTGTCACCACGTCCACTGCTGCACCTCTGTAGATTAAGGATTCGGACCCAGATGGGGAGATACAGACTGAGATCTATCACAAGCTTACCTCTGCCAAATAGACTGATCAGATACCTGAGCCAGGCTGACTGATTTTAAAATGAGCCTCAAGCAATATAGTCCTCAGAGATAAGATTATATTTATCTTCTAGTAGTTCTTTTTTTAGTTGTGTCTGATATCTTGAATCTGTAAATGTTCCTCTCAAAGAAATTCTCTGTGTATAAATATCTATTTATATTATATGTGGTGTGACAATAAGGCCTTTTAATCTGTCCTTCAGAATGCTTTTTTTTCCTTTGCAGAAAGCTTTAAAAAAAGGTAAAAATGATCTTGTGCCCAAAGGAGTTCTTGAGGGAAGTTGAATCATTTATTTAAAAATAAAAGTCATTGTTTCAAATGTGCCTATCAAACATTACTTTGACAAAGAGAGGCAATTCTCATAGTTGAAAGAGGAAACTAAAACAGGATGTTTTGATTCATGTGTCTGACTTTTTGCACTTAAAAAAAGAACAATCATTCTCTGTAGACACCTAAAAGTAGAAACCTTTTACCTTACTGTCAATTTTCAGGCATAAGACTGGCATGAAAGTGAAGATGATGAAATTATTCAGTGCAATTTAGTCCTTTAGGTTTAAAAAGACAAAAATAGATGAAGTATTCCAATAAGTGCTCAAGGAAGTATCTCATTTTAAAATGCTTAAAGAGAAATGCTTAAAGTCATTAGTCCTATTTACACATTTTTGTGTGATGGGTTCATTGTTGGGTTAATTAAATGAACCCAAACACACTGAAGATTGGTGACTGAGCGGTGGGCTTGGTCGGTATGGGTTTGACAACAACGTGTGTGTGAATTTTCTGTCCATAAGGATGCTCGGATCTCTCTGCCTCAGTCCCTGCTGCTTTGCTCCACAATCCCAGGGGCTGATGGGGGAAAAAAATGTGACTGTGAAGGATCTGGTGTCCGTGGTACTGGAAAGGGCAGCAGCCGCACACACTCACACAGTGGTGAGAGGTCAGGTCCAGTTTCAGCGTCTCTTTATCCGCGGAGCTGCGCCGACTGCACGCAGATATTGTGGCCTTTGCGTCAACATTATCATCATCGTAACTTTTTTTCCTCTTTTCATTCTCAGTTCCCTGCGATGTGCTTGCAGGACTCCTTTTCATTCCTAAATATGAGTGCTCCCTCTCAGTTTGGGTCAACTTAGGTTCCTCCCAAAACGAGGCCGGTAATTGGCGTTTCCTCATAGGCACCTGCTCCACAGAGCTCCCGACATTATCCACATCCCGCGCACCAGAGCTGGCCTTTTCTGTCCCACTCTGGAGAACAGTCCCCACCGGTTTGGCACACCTATACTCCGCAGACCTGTGCGTGTGGCATCTTGGGACTCTGGAGTACTTTTGAGAGAAGCGCTTCAGTTGTTTCTGCAGATATTTCCGGTGATCAACAGAGCGTCTGCAGGGAGCGGACTTATCTAGGGCCGCCTTGATGTCGCTGGATGCCAAGTTTACAAAATTGAGTAAAGTTTTGACCTCACTATCTGCATTTGCCATATTTTATCATGCGTGTATTCAGTCCATATTAAAATGTGCGAGCCACCGTCAGGATCTAAAGAGAAATCAGAAACAAAATTATGTGTTTGCGCACCAGGCATTATGCAGCCGAGCCTCAAATGAGTGGGATGCGTAATTCACTTTTTTTTTTTGTCAGAGATTAATAAGCTTTTACTCACCACTGCTGGATCAATCCAGATTTTCTCAGTCCAACCACAGACTTCTCACAGGCTGCAGTAGGAACACTTCAACAAGTTGAATGAATATAAACTCCTTGTAGTTATGGTGCTTCCCTTGAACCAATCAGCGACCCCAGGCCTCTTACAATGCACCCCAATCAGCCTCCAAGCGCCCTGGTATCAAATTCTTCACCATCGCAAATTGTTGTCATGGAGATCCGGGTGGGAGTGGGGGGTGCCGCTGAGGGGATGCGATATTTCTCCTACAAGATGATTTCTGCTCCGAAAATGTTAAATGTGCTTTTGAAAACGAGCGCAAATTCTTGCCAAGCACGGGTGCATTATAACCTCATATCAGAGCGGTTAAAGTTGAGTTTTAACACATGTCCTGGTCATTCCCTCCCCAAGAGTGATGTCAGCTGTAGGATTTGGTGAAATGGCGCAGGGGGGTGGGCATCTGAAGAGTGCATAACCATGGAAAGGGTCTTGAAGGCTCAAGAATCTTGTCTTTCTGTTTGCCCCCTCAATCGAGCGACACAAAGGCTGAATTACTCATTCAAACCTTGCGGGACAAAGGGAAAGGAGCTGGATAGCACTCCTGCATTTGTAGTCAAACATTTAGAGACTTAAATCGAGTCGTCATGAAGGAGAAAGAGTCGGACAAAGCCCATAGAATTGCCATCAGCAAACATTTTCCTGTGTCATATTATGGGGTCTCCATGGCTCCCTCTGGCCCGTGGACAATAGCACAAGTTTGCACACTCGAATACTGTCACCCTGCCAACGGCAACAAGGGCCCAAAACAGGACAATCCCCAGAGAAAGCATGGGCTCGGCGGGGAAGGTTGCAATAGAGGAGGAAAATGGGACTTGTGAAATGCTAATTGAGCTTCATCCCCTTATTGAAGTGGAAAAAGAGTACCTATCGTTCCACCGAACCGCGGCAGCAGTGGAATGAGATGTGAGGAAACTGTTTGTCTGGTAACACCTCATGCCTCAAATCCTGACGCATTCCTATACCAGGAGAGAAAATTTTTAAAACTATCCGCAGTCTATATCAAGGCTACAGACCGTTTACCCGGAGCTAACTGCGGGGCCACATGATTGATTGCCTCATTCACTTCGTTTGGGGTTGTGTGAGGAGAGCCCTGCAGGTCTATATGTGCATTGGCTGGTCTATCTTTTTAACGGTGCATCCCTCTTGTTCTGAAGAGGCAGTGGGACTCTATTGTCCTCATCTCTTCTTCTTCCCTTCACCTCTCTGTTCAGCTGAAAAGGCCAATTAACAATGCGGCTCCCCCTCCCCTGGCCTGTCACCCCACTCCTGTGCTTTTGAAGTGAGAGAGAATGAGAAAGAGAAAGAGGAAGCATAGTGGCATACTGGGTGGTGGCTGAATTTATTTTTATTTTTTTGGGGGGGGGGGCTGATTTACAGAACTTCTGAAAAACAAACAACTGGATAAATAAACACATTTTTGTTTACTTATTCGATTGTATAAAGGGCTCACCTCAGTGTGCTTGCTGTCCATCACAGAAAAACAGAAACAAGGAGGTCATTTTAACTGCTGCAAGTGCACCAGAGATATACACCTAATTTGTATGTATTTGCTGTGCATGCAAACTGCACCCAGAAAAGGCTGCAGCCAAGAGGCATTATGTGCCTCTGTCCTAACAAACTACAGAACCATCATCCTCTTTGCAATTTTTGCACAAACCCAATAAGAAGAAGACCAGTAGAGCTCTAATACATCTGTAATCTTCCTACCTCCTTGGTAGAAGCTGCCCATCATACATCCATTAGTAGGACTTATGGTAAGTACACTATTTCTCTTACCTCTTACGCTTGCCCAAAAATAACCACAATAAGATAACACTGTTTTGATCTGCAGGGGAAAAAATAAGTGTAACAGCAGCACAAAGGAAATAACAGACACAGATACAAGAAAATAAAAATAGAAGAAAGCTGAAATAAAATTGTACAGATTCATAAAGACTATACTTTTCTTCATTGGGGAATAGGAATCACAACTAAATGTAGAAGTACCAGTACATGAGGGCATTCACGTGTATGTGTGCATCTACAAATCAGATGCATTTATTGTGGCATAACTAAAAAAATAGGGAAAGCCATGTACAGATGTAAAATAAGGAGTGATTAAATTGAAAAGCACTGTGCAATAAGTGCAAATAAATCACTACAGCTTAAGACATACAATACACCTGATATCCCTCAGAATATAATAGCTTCATCTTAAACACCCTTCCAGTGGCTGAGCTTTTGTTGTTTGCTTGTTTATTGCTGTGTATGCAAACTTAAATAACAAACCCATGCTTAATTTATCCAGCCGCTCCAATAATAATCTGTTAATATACAATATGTCCTCTGTATATAAAGCGCCTTAAAGTCATGTGTTGCCAGGCTTTTCCACTAGATGGCAATCTGCCTTCACTATGGCCCAGCTCAGCATACATACAGTACACATCCAACACTATAACTACACACGAATAAAGGAAAACTGCGAATAAAAAGACATTCAAGGTAATTTGATCTAAACGTTCATTTTAATAACAGAGGCCTCGTAAAAAAAATGTTTGTTCTGATAAAAACAGTATGTTGGGGTGCTGTTTGCTTTATACAGAGAGGCAGATTAAGTATCTTGGCAGGATGATAATGCTGAAAGACCACAGTAATTACATAAAAAGGTTTTCTTATCTGAGTTTTAAAGGCCTGTGATGTATGTTGTGGCAAATTGCTGGTTGTAGGAATGAGGTGAGGTAGCAGGAAGGAAACAGAAGGATGTAGTGCGTTCCTCTTGTCAGATAATCAATATTGGGACAGACTGTAGGAGAGATTGGATGAACTGAACTGCTGGGCAGACCATATGCCAAATACAGGCTCGTTGTATCCTTCAAAAGCTCTGAAAAATCTCCGCATTGTACTGTATGTGCAAATGCAGCTTAACAGCCGCTATGGATTTTCCACTCTAAAAGTCATTCATGGCTCTTTGTATGAGCTCACTTCTTTATTGCCTATGAAGAGCTTTTTCATAGGCACGACATGTGATAAATGCTCAGCTGCAGCAAAAGGCTTTAAGGCTAGATGCTGAATCCACTGATCTTAATCCAAAGTTGTCTGAATGCTCAGCTTAGATGTTATTTGGAATAAGCAGGCTTTGACACAATTGGCTGTCACTTCTGTTAGTTAAACTGCAGGCAGTTCTCTCAAACAAAAGACAAGTCACATGGGTGCCACAGTAGATTGTAGATGTATGAAACATGAATTAGCTATGAACAGGCTGGGAGGCAGGTTTGTGCACTGTATGAGCAAAGAAGCTGTCCTGTAAAATCAACATGTCAGGTCCAAACCTGTTCACATTTTCATAACAAGACAGCAGTGAGCTTCAGAGGTGATGCTGGTGCTCAGTTACAAAGCCCTCTTGAGATTGCAAGGGGATGTGTGGAAATTATTTAAATACTGTCCACTGGTTTATCACCTTTAAAATGTAAGAAATTCCCCAGTTGAAAAGCAGCAAATCCTGAGGAGGGAGCGGTTTGAACAGGTCACAATCATTACATCATCTTTCAGCTCTGAAACTCTGATCAAGTAAGTAACCCATCAGCACATGAGAACTAGCTGATCAATAAATCATTTAATAGAGTTTTAAAAATTTATCAGCTCTGTCTCCCCAGTGACACCAAGATGAACACTTGGATTTTATTCCTATGCTGTCAATCAGCTGTTGGAGTAACAAGTGTATGTCACGATGGCTTTCTAGTACTGACTGAGGGTTCCGAGGTAATTTCATAACTGTGCCCAGTGAAGACCACCAACAATATTATGCAACTCAGCTCTTAAAAACCGCCCACTGCATGATTCTTTGCACTCTGCCCTGCAGCATCACCTCTTATAAACTATATCAGTATGGGGCCAAGGTGTTAAGATAATAACAAGAAACTAAGGTTTGAAAAAAAAAAGCCAGTTCCGCTTATAAAACTGTTATAATTGCTCGTGTTTTTGAGCATTAGCAGTAAAATGCCAGGTTACATCAGTATTGTTTATCTCAGCCTACTTTGGGACATTGGACCAAAGAGTGTTCTCGCAGGCACATCAAACACGGGCATGGCAGTGTTTTCAGTCGGTAGGCGTCTTGCACTCTCTTTCCACTTGACTTTAATTTGCTCTTGTACGCGTCATCTTTACAGACTCGCCTCCACGCATTGTGGGCTATACTTTCTGCCTGGACCATTATGTGAAAAAAAAATTAAACACAGACATAAACAAGCAAACAAGGCAAAACAAACAAAGCTCAGCTGACATTACCGACGCCTTCATAACCATATGCCCTTCCCTCTGTGTTTTTTTTTTCTTTTTTTCTTGGGGGGGGGACTTTTTAAGAAGCGGAGGGTGAATTTGAGCACACGTTGTCAGGATGAGCTGATGTGAGCGCCGCATCAAGTGCGCGGTGGTGATGCTCCCGTATAAAACAGCCCGCTGTATTTTGGCACAGAGGAGGATGCATCACTTTAACCCTCGGCTCTGCCCTCCGGACTCGCCCATACAGTGTTCAGCTTAGATAAGTTGAGGGGATGTGTGATGCTATTGCGAGGAATCCTACCACACGATATTCCTGAGGATCTCTCTCTGTTCGTTTTTTCCTTCAACTTCGATGGCTTGAGTGGTCCATTTGCACTCATGCTTGCAGCCGAGGAGGGATGTAAGGTACGGGCATCTACCGCCCTCACATTGCGCGGAAGAGCGGCGTGATTCAGGTCGCTATCTGAGTGCCAGAAAGAAAAAAACTACTTTCGAGATGTGAATTATCGAGATTTGCCACTCATTCCACCGGCTCGCCTGTCCTATGCTATCGACAACGGGATTTCAAGAGGAAAATGATTGTGGCATAAACTATTTCTGGAGACGCCTGTCACAGATATCGCCACTGAACTGGATAGGGTGGATGGTTATTTCCCAAACAGTTCAAGCCTATGTATACTGCATTCATTTGTTGGAAACGCTGCCTAGTATCTTCGAGAACAGCGCAAGAGGAATGCTGGTCCAAGATCTAATGCCATTTACTTTAAGTTTTTGGCCTTTTTTCTTCGGTCATTGCCTTCTCTCACTGTTGTTACTCTCGTGCCAGGTAAGGATCACGTTCAGGCGCGCCACTTGACAATTTACGCATGAGAAGAGGTTACACTAATGTAACTTGAGTTTCATTTACTGATGGACTATGGATAAGAGCTGTGGAGCTAATAATCATTTCCAAGTAACTTATGTGCTCATTAGGATGCATTGTCGTATTATACCTTGCTTATGTGTTTACACTTAGTGGGATCACCACTCCAGAACACCCCTGTGTTGAGGAAATGCTGAAAAGTAGGGATGTGTAGTGAGTTTGTGTAGGACATGAGAGCAGCTATGCACAGGTACACACAGAGGCACTAGTTGTGGGAACATGGAGTAGTCAACTGTGTTTATATGATAACAACATTCAGTTATCCCACCAGGATCCCTGCAGCAGGCATATGTTAGTGATGAGTATTCTAACCTCTGCCCCATGCTGCTGCCTACAGATAGTGGTGAGCAGTTGTTCACGCGCACGCAGTGTTGCCAGGGTTCATGTGTAATGTGATCTGCTTGAGTTTCCAAGTCCACCCACGCGCACTCCTCGGGGCAGCCTGCTGCCCACTCTGTTGGTGGGTGGTTTCTTACAGGGAGCGGGCTGCAGCCATCGACGTGATACTATTTTACATGTACTACATACACAGCATCCCCAATGACAACAACACTGAAGCTGTGGAATGAAAAGAATGCTGAGAGGATATCCACAGTGCTACAAACTAAGAGGCTGCTGAGTATTCAGGCATCTCCATTTGTGCTGTACAGTGTTGTGCTGATGGTACTTCTGAGTAATGCACTAAGGGACACAGCCTCAGTCCTTTCAATCTCTCTCTCTCTCTCTCTCTCTCTCTATCTCTCTATCTCTTTCTGTCTCTTTTTCTCTCACCATAAGGGAGAGCTCCAGAGGTCATGCTCACGGACTGTGGCGGAGAAAGTTAGTGAACAGTGCCAGCTGGCATGCCCCTGTAGAAGATACCCCCCCTTCCACCACCACCACCTCCACCACCTCCCCCACGGCTACTGGGCACCACAGGTAAGTCTTCCAGCTCACCCTCCAAGCTTTCACAGCTGTCTCCCTCCAAGTCTGTCTCACGCTGTCTGCTCTCGGCCCACAGTTGGATCTGATTCCTAGCCAGACGCAGGTGTCAAGCAAGCGGCTAGTCTGAAGAAACTGTTTTGACGTGAAGTGTTTCCATTTATGTACACAGCAAAAATGCACCATCAACCTCTTGAGATGAGTGCGTGAGTGTTCATGCATGGGTGTAATTTTGCACTCATGCATCTGTGCGTGTGTTAGAACCAGCAGGATGTTGACAGCTGAACGCAGGACTAATATATACTGGGTCTGACCCTGGGGAGTACCCGGCTGTCTGTGAAATCCATGCCTGCTGGGCTGCCAAGCTCAGCGGTTCAGTGGTAGGGTTTCCCCCGGAGAACCCCTGATTAAAATACAGATGAGTTAATTAAATTAGCTTTAATTTGTTAGAGATAAGGGGCTAATGAGCCAGCCCAGTAGTTCCAGCTTCGTTTTGAAGTTGAGCTGACGGCAATAAGTGTGCGTGTGTGTTAGTGCTCGTATACAACAAGCTCACATATCTGTGCTGATCCAGTGCCTGTTGTGGCAGCTTTCCCCTTACCCTTCTTCTTTCATCTCACTCTGAGGTGCTAAATCTATTGACTGAAAGGCAAACATATTTAATGGGCCTGCTTGCTGAAAGTTGATATGATTTGTATTTCATCTCAGGCACCTTAATGAACAGTGCTGAAATATGGGACAGGTGTTGCTGATGATGCAGCCATTCTGAGCTATTACAGTGATTCTTTAGAATCACTCGCCCTGAGCCCTTCGTGTTACGAGGAGGGAGGAATACTTAATCATGGAGCAGTGGAAGGGTTTTAATCAATCAGTTTCAGTGTGTTTTTTTCCTGTCTGGTCAATCCAAATAGACCTCCTTTTCCCCCTGACTCACCATGTGAGTTTCCTACAAATCGAGAGTTATAGACTCTTCTGTGATTGTCGTCAAGGTCACTGCATGAATTCTGTCAGGACCATCTGACTGTAAGTGAAGGTGGGCCTTTGAAACCCAGCTACAGCCAATGTAAGTGTGGACCTCTGAGTGCTGCTGCCACAAAAAACAGCAATATGTCATGGTAAAAAAAAAAAAAGAAGATAAGTTGATCAGTTTTCATTCCTTTTTAACTTTACACAGAAATGTTTGCAGAGGGTGGAGACAGCATTAATATTTAATTTAAAAGGGAGTTTTTCTTTTTCTTCACATTTCCACGCATAATTATCTCAGTATTCCTTCAGCAGCCCAATTTGCAGAGCACTTTGAGCTGAAAATATGCTTTAAACTATCGCCTTTAAAAATCAATGAATATGCATAGCTAACATGAAAACTGGGACAATGACTGGGACCACATCTATCAGATAAGTCTAATAAAACTGAGGAAAATTGGCACAGTTAAATAAGTGTCTGTGTGCTAAAAATGGTATCTGAGGTCCCTTGAAAGGCGTGTGCTCTATCACAATATAGTAGATCCTTACCACTGCCTGAGTTAAATCCTACAGCCGTTGACAAAACGAAGGATTAAAATTGGAGTTTGGCTGAGAGGGGCTTTTAAATTCATAGTGACTTATGATGTGGTGTGCTGTACCAGGGAGAGCCATACCTTGTTATTTGCGCTGTAGAAATGTGCTGTGTTGGAAAATAGTCTACAGCTTTACTCAGGAGCATTTGTTGCTATGGTGTAAGCCCTTCCTCTCATTCATAACAAAATACTTCTTCGTGCAGTAGGAGTTATGTACAGAACAGTGTGTTTTCTCCTGGAATGATAGGTACATATGCACATGACAAACCTGATTTAAAGACGGTGGAAGAGCAAAAAGATTCTGCAAAACAAGATGAGAGAAATTCTGCAAAACAGACACGAAGTTGCTGATGCACACAATGTTATACAACATTCCTGGTGAGTGATCTTACTCCAGAACTCTAATGTGGAAAGAGCAGGAGGTTCCTGCAACAGTAATTGGTGTGGACAAGAGTGCTGGTGTAGGGAAGGCTGACAGGACCTTAAATGATTCATGGTGTCGGGTTGGATATCTTTGAACGTTGCACCTAAGACCTAAAGAATGGGTGAGGACAGAACTGCATCCCAGCTCAGAGAGCAGGGGAGAAAAATCATATCCATTCTGTTTCATTGTTGAGTTGTTTAAGTGTTAAGCCACTTACTAAGGATCAAAATACAAGACAGAAGTCAGCATTGTGCCTTCAGTGTAATCATAATGCATGCATTTTTCCTAATACATTTACTTTTTTTTATTGATGTGCTTGAATTCATTCTGTTTATTGTTTTCTATTTCTGTATCTACACCTCTCTCTTCCTGCTGCCCTCTTCTCTCTGTCTCTAAGTGGCAGAGCCCATGGTGCCCTTGTGGAGGCCATGGTGGAGGGAGATGGACATTATAGTTCTTGCGACGGTGGGCTGTGCCTCAATTATCTTCCTCCTCTCAGCCATCATCATCTGCTACAAGGCTATCAAGAGGTAAGATTTCACCCTACCTTATTTAATTCTGTTATTTTAACATTTCAAATGGAATCTGGCATATCTCCAAAATATTTTAAATCAAAGACTAATAGAAATAGAAATCAGTCACAGATGGCCACAGGCAGGTAAATAGACATGTGAGATACTCTAATAGGGCTCTTGCCTTTGTGTTAGAGTTATGCTATCACATTGTCATCACTCATCTGGATCATAATGAGGTCAGAGGTTAGGTGGGTTTTAAATGTCCATTGCACTGAGTCACACAAACATGTCCTATATGCTGAATTAATTTGCTAAAGTGTATGATGGCATAACAATGCACTATTGATTTTAATTTATATAAAAGTCTAAAGCTTCCTAGAATGGCAGCTGGATTCATAAATGTGAAAGCAAGAGCCAAGCAAAGGAATCCCACCGCACTGCTGTTGCAGCATATTCCCCATTTGGTTTATTAGAAGAAAAGGCTGCGAGAGGTTTTAGCCTGCAGCACAACCAGACCCAATTCTCTTGGTGCCATTCAGGCAGCACGGTGTCACACGTGCACTCCGACTTCCACTTAATGTTCACAGATATTTAAAAAACCCGCACTCGCATCTGAATCGTGCCAAGTTTGCAGAGGACACCTGTGTGCACCCACCCGAACATGCGACATCTTTACATACATTCATTCATCATGTTGGCATATTTTCACAGTCTATAACTTTATGACTATAACCATGTGAGAACAGCCATGTGTGTAGAATTAGGCACTAAATCAAGGAGCTACTTCTATGTTTTATGTATACATATTTAAAAAGATCTAGTATCCTACCTTCTCATATTTTTGGAACTATGCTAAGCCTGCATGCCAGATATGGCTTTCTTCAGCAGAACTCTATTTCTCCTTTCTTTAAACAACAAATAGGCAAAGTCAGGCAGCGGAAGTAATGGGCGGTTGGCTCGAGAATTCATTATGGCAATTCTCCAGCCCCCTGTGTAGCCAAGGGGCACCTTTTTTAATGCAGCAGTGGTAGGAAAGTGTTGTTGCAATATGGGCTCTAGCCCCAAACCCAAGTCATTATTTATGAATTAATTTGCGCAGTCATTCAGTCGCAGGCCACATCTTTTATACATGCAAGCAGGTCGTGTCCTGAAGCTCTGTGGGCTCTAGACTGCAGACTTTGTGCCACACCAAGCTGCCCTCCACTCAGAATGAGAAGGGAATATACACAGGTCCAGACTAGCCTCATTAGACATTCATTAGTCACCAGTCAGCAGGCGAGCAGTCCAGGGAAAGATGTGACTCCTTCAGCATTTGTCTTGGATTCTCTAATCATCCATCGTTCCAGAGGGGAAAGGAGAGGAAACAACACAGCCAAAAGGACAGATAAAGTGTTGTCTACCAAAGCGAGCAAAAGCAGGAATTCAGCATCTCAGTCAATAACAGTGTGAAAAACGGTTTGTCAGTGAGAAAAACATAGCCAGTTATATATAGTCCTTCCAGCTTCTCAGTGCTCTGGGTTTTCCCAATGAAAATCAGCTGGCTGAGGGCCAAGGCCTGAGCACTACAGACAGTAGAAGAGCTAGCACTGCAGGTCCCAGCCCTCCTGGCCTTTTGTTATTTTTTGTAATCTTTGCTTGCCAGTCATCTGTCAGAAGCAAGGGGGACTGAAAAGAATAAAGAATTAAAAAATAAAAAAAACACTTCCATACAATCCTATTCACAGTCCACAGCACCAGAGAGGCTGGTGTGCAAGCACAGAGAAGAGGATTCAGATACACGCTGCTTTTCAGTGTTGCTGTACCATCCAAAGCAAAAGACATGATACTGCAGTCCAGGCTGTCAGCCATCCAAGGCGCCAAAACAAATAAAACTCAGACCAACTGACTAATGAAGCTAGATGCTTTTCCCAATCACTTACCGCTCAGGGAGGCTTGTTCAAAGACGGATAATGCATCCCAGCTGGTCCTTTTCAAGGGTAACACAGAATATCCAAAATATTCAAACCAAAAAGAAAATGCTACAATATTTACTCATACATCATTAATCGCCTTTGTTTTATTTTTGAAATTGCTAAAACAGCACCATCAAAACTGGTGACAGATTTTTACAGTCTGTTTTGTAATACATTTGCTTTGAACCATACCATGTTACTCTAATTTCCAGATGGCTGGAGTAATTGTAAACAGCCTGACACATGTCCTAATTTCATCATGATGCATTCCCCAAACTTCAAACAGGAATGTGTGCTGTGATTGCACAGCTTTGATATGAAATATTCATCTAACCTGTGAAGTGTTGTGTTGCCACCTGCCTTGTGTCAACAGCATGGCATCTATTATTGAAGGCCTGGGCAGAGGTCGGCTTGAGGCCCCAGTGCTCTGCCCTGTGTGGTGGCCCAAAGTGACATGGTCGGTCAGTGCGGAGATTACGTCCTGAGGAAAATAAACCAGGCCGAAGCAGTTTCCATCAATCTGCAGCTCACCAGCGTCAAACAGTAGCAGTTTGCAAGATAACAGAACCTTGACAAAATAGTTAAAACAGGAGCACTGCAGCAACCAGAACACAGTGTACAGGTTCAGCACAGAATTCATGGCGGGTTCTCTTACTTTGCTAAATCTTATGTGTAGCATCAAGACACGTCACATTTCAGACTTCTGTTTATTGCTTTTTCATCAGTTTTTAACACTATTCAGTTGCAATTTCCCCAGAAAAAAATATTTAAATTTAACTGGCTGTATGGAGACTTTTTAACTAGGCCAGAAGGACAGGGCAAATATAAAGATGTGCAGTCGAAAAGCTCTACAACTCCGCCCACAAAAAGCAAAAAAAAAAAAAACTAAACTGATTTAAATTTAGCTGCAGTCCCCTTAAGAGTCATCTGCTCTGGACTGCTTCCAGCACTCGTGCTAATTTTAGATGCCTCCTGTTCTGACCACTTGCACATATGCATCTGCAATGCGTTCTGGATCTCCTCCACTGTGTGGAGCCTTTCAACTTCAATTGCATTTTGGGGCAAAGGATGAACTATGGCAGGTGGTGAGTGAACATTGTGTTGATGTGGCTAAAAGTGCCTGCCTTTTCAATATGCTGTGAGTACAGGGTGCTCAGTTGCAGGCTCAAATTCTCCCCATAACATCTCAGGACATGACAGTACAGTCTCTGCCTCAAGAGTCTGAACCCGATGGGATGAATTCATAGTGAAATCTTAAAACATGAGCATGCACCTCACCTCATGCCTCTCCTATGGGCTAGGACATTGCTGAAGATCCAGCTCTCATTACTACTGTTAATATTTAACATTAAGCATGGGTAACTTTAGCACAGAGGTTAGTCTTGGCTCTTTGCACAAGTTTGAGGCCTAAGTTGACAAAAAAAAGAAATACATATCAAACTGGTAAGAACAGGACTTCCAGGAAGAGCTCTAAAAATAGTACTCAAACCTGCCCAGCTGTGCATAAGGGGATTACCTTGAAGGGGATAGTGAGTTTGTATTGCAAATGGACTGTGCTTACACAGCACTTTTGTTTGGCAGTTTACAATGTTTTTCACCCATTCACACACACATGCACACATATACACACACAAATAAATGGTAGCAGAGCTGCTGCGAAAGCTGTTCACCATAAATTTAAAGTTAAAAGTTAAACTTAACTTAATTTGGGCTCAGTGTTTTACAGAAACCTTGCAATTAGTGTACAACCCACTCTACTGCCTGAGCCACAGCTATCGATTTATAATAAACAGTATGTTACAAAGTCTTTGGTAATGTCTGTGGATAAATGTGGACGCAGGTTTATGGCACCTTCATCAAATCTAGTTTATCTTTTTGCTTTATGGTACCTTATGGAAACCTCCACATCACCCTTTGTTCATGTAGGTGCAACCGTCTAGTTCTTGCTAAAGGGAATAAATCTCATTTTGTTTAACTCTTATCATAATTTTTCCTAACTGACAGAAATGTTTCAGGCTTATGGCGTCATAGAGTCTAGCCTGGCTGGAGTTTGGGAGATTCCTTGTCTATCCTCCCCTGGGACTGTTATAATTGTGTCTGGCATATTGTTTTCTGGGAGTAATTATTGCTGTTTTTGTACATTCTCTCCTTGGGGACAGTAATGATTAATAGATTAATACTGACTTGTAAAAAATATTCAGTTAGAATCATTAACTTCAGCTGGTGAACTTCAGCTACACTGCATGATGTTAAATCCCTGAGAGAAAACTTTGGTATATCCTAAATCCCCTCGCTGCAGCAGTGGGGACCACCACCCTCCACAGCAGCGTGTGTTTCCACCCCGCGGCTGGACAGTTTCTTTTCTCAGGCTTTCCCTTGGTCTCATAGGGACACAGCAAGCAGCATCTGCTCTACATGGCCAGCATGTGTCCCTGTTGTGCTTAGCCGCATGACCCCTCCCAGGTGACACAGGAGTCCCACAGGAAGTCTTAGTCATAGTGTTATGTTTTGTTTAAAAGTTTTTTGGAGAGCTCCTCCCCTCCTCCCCCCAAAAAATATTAACATGCAGGTACTCAAATTTATCAGCTGAAGTTAGTGTGTTAGCTACTGACTTGATTATGGTGCTGTATTAAGAGTTAAGGGATTGCTGAGATTGACGTGAGCAGGCCTAGTTTCTCTATCCAATACTTGTTGCAGACATTTTGGCATAAACTCACAAATTACAAACTAGTGGAAGAAACAGTATAAAACAGGGATTAAGCAAAGTAGCCTTCATCCTTTGGGATCAGTGAATATCTTTACAAAGTTTCATGGCAATCAGTAGGGATGTTTCAGCCTGGACCAAAGTGGCAGGCTTACAAATTGACTGGAATTGCCTTGCCTAAAGCCATTCTGCTATAATAGCTAAAATATTATAGGGGATGAATATTCAAGGGGTTTCTTACCTGTTGTAGATTTTGTTTCCGTGAGTGGAAACCCTTTAAAAACTTTAAAGATCCTGAGGGTGACGTTGGTGGCAGATCAAAATTATTACGAGTGTGAAAACTAGATGGAGTCAAGCTGAGCATCATTTTAGAGGAACACTGGTGAGCATAAGGTGGATGGGTCGGGGTTAAGCTCAGTGCTGAAGTGACAGCTGAAAAACAGCCAGACGGGAACGTTTTTTAAATCTGACAGCGGCGAGACGGCTGTTTAACAGGTGTGGCACAAAATCTGATTGGCAAAAGTACATGGGAGCAACTCAAAGAGACAGCTGACAAACTGGGGCGACAGCACAAGAATTATAAATATTTAGTGCCACAAAAAAAGCCCTGGCTGATCATTTATCATACTGACACCTCACCAAGAAACATTCATGTAATAAATATTACTGGTATTCTAGGAAAATAGCCATATTGAAAGACTTCGTGTGATAATGATTCAGCAAAATTCTGTGCACGGAGGGAAAGAAACACTATCAGGTGTATTAGTCCTCCAAGTAATGCTTCACTTGTGAAGCTCATAATGTTAATTTTTTAATGAGATCTTGTCACAGGTTTGGATTCATTACTGGTAGCGTTTTAAGACCATGGAAATGATGACACCATTAAAACTACAGCGAAGCAATTTCCAATACACAACACCGTCAGGCTTAAGAAGTGGTGCATTTCATTATTTATGAATTTGACTTTCATGTTTTTAAAATGTTCCATAGTCCTTTTAAAAGTAGCCTCTTCAATTCTCAACAAGAAGCTTGTAATCACAAGTCACACAGAGTGCTTTCTTCTTGCAAAGCTTTTGTATTGGATTGCATTATGTCATGTATGAGCTCATTTCACCCTGTAAGGACTCCCTGTCTGCACAATTCTTTCCCAGCACAATGCCAAGAAAGGAAAAAGATTTGTGCTGGACTGGACTGACTGTTTGTTAAAGTTGTGCCAGCCAGCCTGGGCTTTCAGAGGCCAGGAGAGGAGAGGAGAGGAGAGGAGAGGAGCGGAGAGGAGAGGAGAGGAGAGGAGAGGAGAGGAGAGGAGAGGAGAGGAGAGGAGAGGAGAGGAGAGGAGAGGAGGGAGAGGAGCGGAGAGGAGAGGAGAGGAGAGGAGAGGAGAGGAGAGGAGAGGAGAGGAGAGGAGGGGAGAGGAGGGGAGAGGAGAGGAGAGGAGAGGAGAGGAGAGGAGAGGAGAGGAGAGGAGCGGAGAGGAGCGGAGAGGAGCGGAGAGGAGCGGAGAGGAGAGGAGAGGAGAGGAGAGGAGATATTGAGCTTAGATGTAGCTCAAGGGTCCTCAATGCTAGTGAAGGCGCTGTACAGTGTTGAGTGGGACAATGACTGTACTCACTGTATTCAGACCTGTCTCTAAGTTACATAAACCCAAGCTGGGGAAAGCAGCTGAGGGGGTCGGTGCAGAAGCCACAGTACACTGGACAAATATAATAACCACAAAGGCATCAAGGAGTGCATGAAAAGAGCTACATTGAATGATACTGCTCTTCACAGCCCAGTAGCAGCAAGGGGATCATGTGTTGCTGCTTTAGCTGCAGAAAGGGTTGAGTATTACAGCGCAACCAGTTTTGAGAAGGAATTTCCCTGGAGGTTATGTATCGATGTAATTCCCAAGTTGTTTTGACAGCTACACATACTCATTACTTAGAAGGGAAGATTGCATCTCCCAGTCAGAGTAGGTAATTGCCTTATCCCATGTGCTGCAATGTATCTTTTCCTTCTGTCTCCTTGCAAAATTGACCTTTAAACACTGAGCTTATTAGAAGGGATTGCTGAGAGCAGCATATCCACCCAGAGCAGCTTTAGAAATCAAATCAGTCTGTAGGTCAACAGCCCAGAAACTCTGTTTATTGACATGGCCTTTAGCTAGTGATGAACAAAGTGTCAAATCTTAATTATTTTTTTTTTCAAGGAATTTGTCCTCACTTTGTAAAAATGTTTATTCACAGGAAACCACTCCGCAAAGAAGAGAACGGGACAAATCGTGGGGAGTATGCCATGAGCATCCGTAACAAGAAGGCCATGGGTACAAACAACACTGTGGTATAGACCGTCCTGGTACGCATAGGAAGTGACATCCCCATTATCTCTCACCTTATCCTGACTACAACAGTTCCCTCTCACCTCGAATGCAAGTGGGTTTTACCCCAGGTTTTGCAAACTGGTAAAACTTCCCTATTTGCCTGGCATGTTGCCTGGACTGAAGACACCATTCAGCTCAAGAAAAGCTAAAAAAGATGGAAGGGAAAAAAATCAAGACAGAAAGAATGGCGAGAAAGATCCACAACCCCCCACGGTGTCGAAAGTGGCACAGCAGGCTGAACATTATGCTCTTAGTAACAGCAAGTGTTGCTGACAGGCTGGTTGGCTGCTGGCTGGAGAGGGACTGTCTGCCAGTCTGCCGCAGATCCAGACCTCACGCACTGTTGACATCTGCAATGGAGCAACAGACAATACAGCAGCCCTGCAGTCCCACGGGCAGCCAGACAAGACAGCCCATCACACACGACAAATAACATGCATGCAGTTTTTACAGAGAATGCAACAATTTTTTTTTATATTCCAACCCTCACACTGTCCATCTTTTTTTTCTCTCCATTTTTAAGACAGGTGCTTTGTGAAAAGGATGATGTTGCCCTGGCTCTGAGATGTGGATTCCTCTGACTATGCAATTTACAGAAATCCATATAAACAAAAGAGGAGCAGAAACATCAACATGGGACGGTCTGGTTATTTTGCCAAAAAAAAAAAAGCTGCAGAAGGCTTAATGTAATATATATTTCAGTCACTCATGTATTTATTTGCTCTATTTATTTACTTGTTTATCTTTGAATTTATTTTTCTACTTAAAAGGAAAAAAACTGTCTTGTAAGTTACTCACATCTTTACAAATCTTGAACATCTTGATGAATTCATCTTATTTCTTGATAGCTCTGTTTTCTAAGTGAATAATTTATAAATCATATAATTCATTTGTGATGCACCCATGCTTTAAGCCGGCTGTCGAGACACTGATGCAGAAAACACGCTTGCTCTGCAAAGAGTTTTGGTATCAGTTGTTTTGTCTCTCTGGGTGTTTGATATTCTTTTCTCTGTTTCCCTGAGACTTCAGCTAAAAAGTCAGGGGCCTATATGATGTCCAATGTGAATGTGTGTTTACCAAACAGTATTTCTGTGCTGCATCATATGCCGGTCCCGACTTTCGATTTATTCACTCAGTGCAAGCACCTCTACAAGTAAAACCTGCTATCCCCGTCATCCGGTTAAACCTTGTTGTCCAGTGTCCTGGGGTCAGCTGGATGCCTTCATCCATGTTTTGTCTGGATGTGACAATCTTCATTTTTCTATCTGTCAAGAAGGGCTTAGCCCATCACTATAGAAACAGGGGACATGAGCCCAGAGCTGACCTTGTGACTGGTGAGAGACAGGAGACTTAGCCAATAGCCAGAGATCAGGTTGCACAGAGGATGGCCTCATCAAGGATGTGTGTGACTCAGTGCTGTCACACACATCCTCCTCATCCCCGCTGGAAAAACACAACTGAGCTGAACTGGAGCATCACTCAATGCTGCTCTGCCTTTTTTTTTTTTTTTTTTTTTTTTTAATACATTAAATCTGTGTGTGTCTGTGCGTGCATGCACATGCGTGCGTGTATGCGTGTGAGTCTGTCTGTCTGTGAGTGTGCATGCAGATGAGTGTACTCAATGAGAGTGGGCTGTACTCTGTGGCTGTCAGTTAAGTATAGATATTGGCTAAACTGTGGAAAATAGGGGGTAAAAAACACATGCTTGCATTTAAACATGCACAGATATTAGCTAACAGTAAACCCCACCATGTACCTATATGAGAGAAATGATGGATGCATGAATGTAAATATTGATATTTAAATATCTGCCTTCTGGACTGTTAATTCATGTACAGTGTAACAGAACATATGTTTATACATAGTAAAGTTTAAACAATGTGCTCCCATTTAGAATTATGTCAGTGTTGTCATGTTGATGGAGCAAGCCATTAATGTATATATGGCAATCAATAGAGCATACACAATTTATGCATTATACCAAACAGATAAAGAAATGTGCATAAGTTGGTTCATTGCTGAGTTTTTCAGTTGTGAATAAAACTGTAACAACTATAACAACTGACCTACAGTATACTGTGTTTAAAGAAATGCGTGTGCAATTATAAAACCACTGTTCTATGTAGGCAGACGAGCTGGCCCGTATGTGGTGAAGGTGATAAAAGTGAAACTGTTATATTTAGCCTGTGCCCATCTTGTCTGCTCTGTGCTGTGCTGTGCTGTTCACGTCTTGGGCAGAGCCGTGCTGGCCGTGTCTCCTGGGCCCCCCCACAGTGGACGACATGTTCTCAGTCTGTCTCACAGAGTGCATCTTTAATGAACTGCGATTACCAAGCGTACTCCTCTCCGCGGGGCTTAATGGCACAAACTAGAAAACTTTACGTCACATATCACACAAGCTCTGGACTCGATCAATAACGGTGTCACCAAAAGTCACGTGTGAAAAAAAAATTTCTGCAGTTAAAGCAAGCTCATGAGTTGATATATATCAAAAAGAGGTTTTCAAAGGAAGGTAAAGGAAGATAAAAGAGGGTAACACGTCTTATAGAGGCTACATTCTTACACCAGGTCGTACAGACATGTTCCTATTTCTGTTTTCATTTGCACATTAGATGATAATGTGAAACAAACAAGGGGGCTAAACCTGTGCTGCACAAGAGCACTCAAGAGGAATGTCAATGAATTATAATGTGAATGAGGGACCATCGAGTTCTCTGCCTGCCCTGCTTTGGATGTGCCACTTGATGGTAATGCAAATGGACACTCAGAGCAATTTAAACATTCATGCATTGTCCAGCCAGGGCGCTGTGGATTTCACTGTAATAAAACCAAAGTGACAGCACTAGGCGAGGTACCAGGGATTGTCACTGTCTCAACAAATTTTCAGAGGTTTTCCTTACAGCAAAAAGGTGCTGGTACACTGATTTCACTTTTTTTTTAAATTGTTTTGAAGAGTGCAGGTTTTTTTTTATCTGTTTCTTAAACATTGTTTTTTAAGAGTGCACTGCTGAGCTTTATCTTGTGCTTCTACACCTCTGCTCTTTAATCATGAAATGTCACCAGTGCACACACCTGGCGATACATTGTGCTGGTGCTTGGTTGTGTGAGAGAGCTAGCACAGTCCTTTTTTAAAGCTGACCTTCACAATCTTTGAGGACCCACTCACACACACTCTCTGCCCGCCAGGCCTTTGGTCAGTGTTAATTACCCTCAGCACCTCCAGCTGCCTACTCATCAGGTCAGCACTCCCATATGGTCCTGCAGGAGGCAGCAGGCAGGCGAGTAGGCAGGGGTGGGGAAAGTGCTGGATACCTGTGGGACACTGATTACATAAGCTGCTGCTAATGAGAAAGGTTCTTTCAGAAAGGGCTGCAAGTTCAAACGATCACAACGGTGGCATTGGCTGACAGATGCAACCCCAGAGCAAGGGGGACTTGATTAACACACACACACAGCTATGCACATGCAGGGACACATGCACATACACACCTGTAGCCAGCTTCCCTGCAATATGCACTGTCACACATAGAGGCGCAGCAGGAGAGGGGCTCTTTGATGAGCCATGACTAGAGGTTGATGAGAAGGGGCACTGCAGCCTGATTCAGCTAGCTTGAGGTCACCAGGGAGTGAGTGAGTGTGTGTGTGTGTGTGTGTGTGTGTGTGTGTGTGTGTGTGTGTGTGTGTGTGTGTGACTGTGTGTTCATTAGTCACATTGTGTGATATCATTATACTAGTGACTCATTTAGCAGACACCTCTCAACATGGGTCTTTCAATACCAGCTGCGACTTAAAAAGTAATATTTTAAAGAATTTATGTGCAGATCAAATGTGACTTATTTTTTTCTAATAAGCTAATTTCTCCTTATGGAATACATTTATATTATCAGATCTAATTCATGCTAAAGCTTGATAATGAAATCCTTGCAGCAGAGAAGATCAAAACAAAGATTAATGTGCTGTTCAGTTTTTGGGGCCTGCTGTCATGTCATCTGTTATTCTCAGACAAGAGCTTCGTGGTAATACAGTTAGACCTCACAATAATCCCTAATCACAACAAACCACATTAAGCCAAAGGTAATTGTGTTTGCTTGGTATATGCATGGGCCTATCTGTTTTGCTGCTGCCAATGAAGGGAAGGCTGGAGTGGGGGGGGGTGGCTTTCCACTTTGGGGGTAGGGTGAGGGGGGCAAAACCAAAATAGTCTTGTTTACCTCCAATGTCTGGCTCCATGTTATCGAGTTACAAAGCTGCTGCCGCATCTCGGATTGGCCTCTGATCGATCTGAGCTCTGATGGCAAAAGGCAGCATGACTGACAGTCTGACAATGAGCTGGGTAATGCATGTCATGTCGTTTTCCCGTAGACACCTGAGGTTTTCTCACTCAGAGGAGTAGCCAGCAGAGCTGATCTTATCACTCTACCATCCACATTATAGTAAGCTGGGCATTTTCCCCATCAGTCAGGACATCAAAGGGCAGAAAATGTCATATTTGAATTTTTAAAGGGTCGGCAATTCATTTGAAATGTCAAAGCGTCTCAATGTTTAGAAAAACTTGTACTTTTATTATTCAGCTTGCAACCAAGCAACTTAAAAAGTGATAGGATATGAATGTAACAGAGTGAACATATCTAAGATTAAACAAGCATTTGTTTTCGGACCCTTGCTGTTACCAGCATGGGTCTGTGTAAACCCTCTACAGTCATCTGACTCTTCAAATCTGAGGAATGCAACAGATTGGGCACCTGACACATTTCTTCTACACAGTCCAGTTCCAGTGCTAGTATTTTAAAATAGTATAGATTTACTGTACATATACTAAAATGATTAATTTCAAACAAATCCCACACAGCATCCAGTTTATGTAAGAGTCCTTTTTTGTTAAATCACATTCACCCAGAGTAGATGCATGCAGGCCTAAGGATCCAGGTGAGGTGGAGCTAACCACAGACCAGGTCACATAGGGTAAAACTGTGAGGCAGCCTCAGATGACTGGATCTCCACCTGAGCCATTTTGAATTGGGTGCACTGCAGCCATTTGCGCAGGGCGAATGGAGGGGCTCCGGACGTCTGGCCCTGCAGACACTGGTGGTTCACCCTGTTCTGGATGGCCTGAAGACGCAACTGCAGCCCTGCAGACAGATGCTTAAAGTGGAAAGAAGAAATGATGACAATGTTTCAGTTTGAGATCATCAGTAGTTACTGATAATTATCATTAATCTGCATGATTTAAAAAGCCTCACCTTAAGATTTGACTGAATCATGGGTAACCACATAGGAATTAACTAAAGAAAAAAATGGAGATGGATGAATAAGTATTATGCTACATGTTATGGAGACAATATACAGTACTGTCCATATGGAATGATGCAAGAGTTATAGCAGACCTTGACAAAGATGGTTGAGTTGCATTCCTGCAGGGCTTCCATCAAACTAATGACATGAAGACACACCATCTCTACCATCTGAGAGAAAAATATGAAATAGACTTAATTTTGTGTAACGTGTTTAATTAACATTTACTCATAATATTAAAAAGAGAAAATCACATTCTGTTTATGAACAAGTCCCCCCTCCATTCTTCCACAGCCACAGTCCTGCCCATCTCAGATAGATGTTTCCAAGGGATATGGCACAGCACTTACAACTTTATTGTGGGCCATAAGCTGCAGGATGCTGGGTGTAACTCGACTCCAGAACTCGAGGCCGGTGAGGATGGCGCTGGAGGAAAACTCTGTCTGGTTCTGGTTCTGCAGGGATGGAGCAGCAGCTGCCTGCTCGCAGTAGATGGTCCACAACTGGGCGAACATGAAGGCGTGGAACAGGGAGCACATGTGCAGCACCGACGTCTAAGGACAAAGACCAAGACCAAAACTGAAAAGGTCATTGTGGGTGCTACAGAGCACATCAGCAAAAACATAAGGATGATCAACTGAAGAGATTTGCGTGTGCCAGACCTTTGACTGTTCTGGGAAGCCAATCAGGATGACGATAAGATGATCTGCAATGTGGGAGCCAGCGTCGAGAGGGATGGGCATGCAGGAGGTGGAGCCCTGGTGCAGGGCACAGTGTGTCAGGGAGCCCAGAAGAAGCCAGGACAGCTGACGAATATGAGACACGCACTCAATGAATTCTTTTGGCCTGCAGAGAAAGAAAGAAATTCAAATGAGTTTAACAAATCAATTCACAGTACAGTCTATCCAAATATTTCACCATTACTTTTTCTAATGAAGTCAGTCCTCCTCTTAGTCTTCTCATTCTTACCCTTGTTGCATGGTGGATGGTGGATGATAAAGCCAGGGAAGATAACGCACCACAGCTTTGTTATCACGGTGATTGCCTTTGCTGATCTCCATGGCTGCGACTTGTGCCAAGCCCACTTTCAGGTTGCCCCCAAAAGTGTCCTCATGCAGTGGCTGACAACAAGCCTTCATATGGCTCTGAAGAGCAGATTTGGAGTAAAAAAAAAAAAGAGAGATAAGGATGAAAAAATTCTACATATGAGACAAATGCAACCTGTGGCCTCACAAAAACAAAACAAAACAAGACTTACTTTAAGTTTGGTTAGTGTGTGCATATCTGCAATGAAGTCCAAGAGCTCACTTATATATTGTCGCATGCATTCCATTGCTGCCGTCGTGCACTGTAGAAAGAAACAGCAGTTTACCCTTTAGGAGGAATCACAGTGGAGCCTATCTATATTTCCTGCTGTTTTGTGAGGCAGATTTTAATAAGATTGTAGCACACAGCGATTTAAGTCTCACCCCCGGCAGCGTTGAGATCATGTGCTTTTGGATGATGGTGGATTCCGCTAGCCGTGTGCCGATATCTGCACAAACAAACTGGCAAAATCCACAGTAAATTTTTGAATTGCAGTCAGGTTCAAACACTGTGATTTACTGGTCCTTGTAAACCAAGATGGTTGAGAGAGTTTTTTTTTTTTTTTTTTACCTGAACCAGGAGTAACAAGTTTGTATCAGGCAGTGGAGACTTGAACTTGAGAGCCTGCAGGAGCTCTAACACCACAATGCGGGACATGTAGAACTTATCTCTCTCCTGGATGCGAGAAGATAGAGAGTGGAGTAAATGTACTGATGCAGCAAGACTGCCTTTTTCTATTATCACTCTCCCTTACTCATGCTGTGCGGCGAGCATAAACTCTGTAGCTTGAATAGAGGGGGAAGGACAGGCAGCAAGAGGGGAGGGAGGGACGCTGGGAGACAGAGAATAGTGAAAGCTGAGGAGTAGATTTAGGCCAGTCCAGATCTCTCCTCCCAGAGTCCCAGGCAGCTCAGATGAGGCTGTCAGGCTGCCTTCTCCCTTCCCTGAGGACAGGCTGCTCTCTTTGTTCATCCCTTCCACACAAAGCCCAGCTGCCTGTTTACAAACCACACTGTCATCTTCTGACTTCCAGTTTGTCTCTCGCTTCCTCTTTGCAGTCATGTTTGCTTATGTTAGGAGCAGCCACATGATCTTGTGCTCATGCAGAATGCAGAGCTGCTTCTGACATTTCTCACTGTGTGGCTTGTTAATGCACGTACCTGTATGCAGCACTCTCGTGATTAAAACTTAATGGAGCATGTAAGTTTGGCAAATAGCAAATTAAAAGGCTGTTCTCAAGCTAGACAGCTCAGCCACATATAGTGCAATGCCGCGGGGACAAATGGTGCATGGTGTGACCAGCTTTAGTAGGTCCAGAGAGCCTCCTTAACACCTGACCTCCAAAACTAACTGAACCGGCTGGAAAATCAGCTCTTCGCAGACACCTCACCTTGCCATAAAAAACTGCACAGGGCAAGTTCCAAAAGCAATCATTCAAAGCAACTCTGAATTTCGAAATGCGGATATCATAAGGTCAAGAATTAAAGCAGCTATAAAAAAAAAATCAATACCACAAGCAGTATAAACCATGAAGGCCTGACAGTGGTGGAGGACTGAGGATCCATCTGGCTGAACAGTGCAGACAGCCCTGGCTCCATCGCCATCTGAGGTAGCCACTGAGAACCTCACCATATATTCTCAGCCCTAGCACACCAACTAATCATGTTAATCAATACTGGCTGATTGCCTATTTAATAATCTGTGACTCACACGGCCATATTTCTGGCTGACTGGAGAGTCAGGGAAGTAGGTGTAGCACCGATGACTGAGAGGCCAACAAACAGGAGCTCAAATATTAAAACTGCAGATTAGTTTGAAGGGTTTAATTCTTTGAGAACTTCATACAAACTGCAGATACACAAAAGTACCTTATTGAAGGCTTTATAACAAAGTCCGCATAGCTCTACAAGGTAGGAGAGACTGAATGTGCCATACTGGATGACAAAGCTCAGCAGCTTGGAAAAGGGCTCCAGGAGACTCTGTGAGATGGAGGAAAAGGAGGCAAGGTTAGTTATTAAAGGACAGAAAGTGGAGAAACTGATGTTCTGCTTTGAACTTACCCGAGTTGCATTTATTGTTGGGATTTTCAGCAGGCAAATGATAATCCTTAAACTGGAATCCATGGGACACTAATGAGACGCATATCACAAAATAAGTTGACCTATCCCCTGTGTTTTTAATGTTGCAAATGATTGCACGGTGCAATGCAAGTGATATACTGATTACACGCTAATTTGACCTCGAAGGCAAAAGCGTCAGAGTGAAATCAATTGCAATTTTAAGACTCTGTCCTATTGAACCCGACAAGGGCACCACTAGATGCTTTTTCCTCAGACCATAATCACATTAAAGCACATCAGACCATGACTAAGTGCACGGAAGAGTTGATATCTACCTTCAGAGGAAGCACAGAAGGCAGTTTTGTGAGGAAGGTCTGGAACTGGTTGCAGATGGTTGTCCACAGGTTGCTAGGAGAGTCCATGGGGAGAGCCTCCATGAAGGTGGCAATGTTGTCCAGGCAGTGCAGCATTGTGCCCCCTGCTGGAAGACTCTTTTTGTTGTTCAAGCCCTGGAGTGCAGGGAGCCATAAACCATAAAAGGGTTATATAATGAAATTCTATAAGTGAAGACATTTCCATCATTTCACTCCTGATCACTCACAATACTCATAATGAGAGCAAGGGATTTAGGACACTGAAGTACAGATAACTGCTTGGTTGAGCCCATGCACAAACAGGTTCTTAGCTGTGCATTTTATTTAGCTATCAAAAGCAATAAACTCATAAAGGCGTGCAGATCAAAGTGGGTTTCTTGAAATGCCCTGATAATGTGCTATTTAAGATGGCCCTATGCTGCACATGCAGCTGGAGACACAAAATCTTTTGCTTTGACAAGAGCTCCTCCTGCTGGTTCAATGGCTCAACACACAAAAGGGAAGAAAAATCCCACCTCGAGGAGCATGTTGAGAGCAGCAACAGAGCTCAGCTCATTGAAATCTATAAGCGAGGATGCAAGTGTTCTCAGAAAACTTCCATCTGTTAAAAAAAGAAGGTAACAGTTTGTACAATGGGAATTTATGATGTTAGACTGTATCATAGCAGCTCCTACAACTTACAAAATAATTCCTGCTATAAAAAGGTCAAAGTGAATCCCTACAGAATGCACATTTTAAGGTTTTTAAACACACCTTTAATGTTACTCTGGAAGAGCTGGGGTAAGATGCCGTTAGGGGCCAGCTGGTGAAACATGCAGCGCAGGAACTGCTTGGCTACACCTGCTACATTCCCGGGGATCAACATACTGCAAGACATCACAGGGAGAATGGCTGTGTTGGAAGGGCAGTCACACTTCCCGTATATTATTAAATTCATTTATAAGCGCACTGAACATCTGAACACACTGGTGTTATGGCTTTTATGTCTCATACCTCTCAGCTTGTCCAGAAAAATTGCCACTAGATGCCAACCTGAGAGAAGTCAAAGCAGCGGATTAGGACTCAAGAGATGAATTATGCATGAGCTCTAAAAGTGAGTTATGAAACTTCATTTAATGGTGAAGTGCTGTGTGGATGGAGATTGCAGGGATGGTTACTGCAGCTGTTGTACCTGCCCACAGACTGCATGATGTCGAGAAGCATAGGAGCAGCCAAATCTGGGCTGAGGTGAATGAACATGGAGAGAACTACCACAGCAAGGCTGAGGGTCTCCTCGTCATATTCTTCCAGAACAGCCGCACAGTCCCGACACCTGAAACATCACATAGAAATACACCAGGGTAGATTTAGCATTAGAGCAGATCTATCATGCTCATTTCAAGCTCCAGACTTTTTCTTCTTCTTTTTTTTTTAGAAAACCTTTGCATTATTTACAGTTCAGTTCATTTACTATTGCAGCCCCTCAGTTCATCCAGAGTCTGAAATAAGCAATTTTAACTCTTCTCCCTTTAAACCCACTTTCTCCTGACTGGCTGCCCCTCACAAACGGTTTGAACAGTTCTCACAGCCGGAGCTTTTAATTAAATGAAAAAACAATATACACAATATTCCATGTCTTGTGCTTCACAACCAAACAATACAAATGGCTTAATATGCCAGAATTAAATCCTCCTTTGATCAGCTGCACCATTTAACTTCTACATGAAATAATGTAAAATGCAACAGCACAAAATACTGTCAGTTTAAAGAAAAAAATCATTAAATATTCCACTGTTCCACAGATTAATTTTACTGCTTTCCTGTAGAGTCATCTTCAGCACATTGTCCCTCTTTTAGCCACATCTGTAGACCCCATCTCCCTGCCAAATCACACCCTGTGTAACAGTGTGTTTAATATGACTTGATGGATGTGGCTACTGAGAGACTAATTCACCGGTCAGACATGGTGGTAGGCTGTTCATCAATGAACTCCTCGGGTGCAGGGACAAACATGCTGACTGTGCTGGGTGCTGAGAGGAGACTGGTCTTCGTAGGACCTACCAAGGAAAAATATCAGTCATAAAATAACAGTTAGGGCAATAATTACACAACTACAGCCCTGTGGCAGACTGCCAGCCTGTCCAGGGTGTACCCCGCCTCTTGGGGGTGCCAATATAATAATGTGGGAAATGTGGCATGTACATAAGAGGATTTTTATGGCAATTTAAAAAATATCATTCTTACATTATTGCTGAAATAATACAAGTTACTAAAATGAGTCCAATAAAAAAGATGTAAATTCAATTCAATGAATTTGATTTAAGTTTCCTTCTAAGTTTTTCAAACTCATAGAAGAATTAAATACCAAAGCATTCATGTTCATTTTTTAGACGCTATATTACTATCTTTTTCTTTTGATTTCAGTTAATTGTCATTGGTGTCTGGTGTTCTTGCATGTGTCGCTATGTCACAGCGTCTCCTCAAAAAGCCATAACAGAAAAAAATGTCTGTTACTGACCCGTCTCCCAGGTGCAGATGTTGTGTGGTGCACTGGATTGATGCTCCAGCTGTCTCTTCATAAGCTGGCTCATGGTTAAAGCTCCCAGAGAGCCTCGTTTCACCTGCCGGTACTGAGCTAGAGGTCACACAAAGAAAACAGTACCTGGGTTTAACTCATTTCAGCTGTACCAATAACAGTTGCGTGTAGGCCATGTGTAACCAAGGGAGACAGGCCTGATGAACTAAACATTTATTGCAACAGTTTACAGTGACACTAGATAGAAATTAATGCATAAAACATTAAATGTTCTCAGAAATTTGAATAAGATGTCCAATGATATTTATTTGACATTTCAAGCTCCATTACATAAAGTGAATCTGTAAAGAGAAAAAATATATAAACTATAGGTTATAATATATTAGACAGCAAACTAGTAATACACAAAAAAAAACTATTTGACTGAATTTGATAAAAAAAAAGATTATGGAGTAAGTGCTTGGCTCATACTTGATACTGAAGAGCGATGACTTGTTTCAGGTATAGCAGCTTCGAGAGTTGGTGCTGAGGCAGATTCTCGCGGCTTTTCCAAAGTAGACATAACTTTGTGATCTGCGAGGCAATGTGCATGAATGATGGGCAGGGCATTGGCATCAGAATATATATACCAGTAGTCATCTAATAATAATCAGCAAAACAATAAACAAATGTATAACCTCACTAGTGACACAATTCAGTGCCATACGGGCAATAAAAATACAATAAATTTCTGCCTCGGTCTTCTGTTGAAGTGTTTGTGCAATGGGAAAAGAACACAAAACACAAAAAAGCAACAACAAGCAGGACAATGCCAGGCTTGAGTGGTTAGTTTTATCGCGTTCACTATTAATGATAATGTAATGGTAGGATCATTTTACTCTGATGATAAAAGAGGCATTTCATAAAGAAAGAACTGCGAGAAAATGGCACATTTAAAATGGCAATAAAGACTTCCAGAGAGATAAATAAGAGTGAAATAAGAATATGAATAGAATTAAGGTAAAATACAGTTAAGAGTTGTAAGCAGTGTGCATGGTCACAAGCTATTTTTTAAACTGTTGGTATATTAACTAAAGGGAGCATCTCTGTAGGCTTACGTCAAGCACCAAGAAACAGCTGATGTGAGAGTCAACAGAATAAAAATAAACTGTGACAACACCTCAGGAAAGTCTTTCTCTGCCTTAAAGTAGAAAATACTTGTAGTAAATGGGCTATAGCGCTCAGAGTTTAAAGGAATTTATTCTAGTTTGATCTGTTAAAATATTCACTTTTGACCACACTTGTACGAAAAGTGATAAATAAGGTTTTACAAGATTTTTTTTGTTTGAAATCAACACCAGCACACTGGTAAATCTAATACAGGTAACTGCTGTAAATAAGGACTGCTTTGATTTCTAAACTTCTTATTTGTGTTTATGTATCCTTCCTCCTTACCTGTTTCTGTGGTCTGCTCACCACCCAGCTTGTCGAACGTGTTGAACGAGATGTCCAGGTACTCCCTCTGGATGGCGCTCACGGCTATCTTCCTCTGTTTACGTTGCCGGGGAACAATCTGGATTTTAAACTCAGCTTCGTCATTCTCATCAGCGTTGTCAGGTTTGGGGTCGCTGTCTGCTTCGTCGCCCATGTCGTCCTCTTCTTCGTCATCTCCATCCCCTTCTTCGTCGTTGCTGTTACTCTTGCTTTTCTCTGGCGAGGAAGGCGGCTCTGCTTTGTCTTCGGGGATGTCGAGGAAGATAGTCCTCCCAGATGGACTTGTGCTGGGTCCCAAAAGGCTCCTCATTTCTTCAGGGGTCACAGACGTGTCATCTAGCGAGGTGACTGGGACATGTGGGGACTTTCTTAGCAGGTCTCTCTTCTGCTTTAGGGTCATGGGGCTTTCATGGGAGATATTCTCTGATCGGTCAGGGAGATCCAGAGAGGTGCTGTAGGGCACACGATTAGGCTTCTTTTCTTCAAATGTTTGCTGCGAGCACCCCTCTCCCACCACAAGGTCCCGGATCTTTTTGTCAGTGGAACAGTCCTCCACACTCACCTGAACCACAGGGGACAGTCGCAAAGTGTTGCTGCTTGCAGGAGAAGCTGAGACTTTTGGACTCCCGCTAAACTTGGAGCCTATGATGGTGTTAAGATCAAACTCCTCATCGCTCTCCACAATCCTCAGAGGTGGTAGCGGTTCAAAGACCAAAGAGTCGCTGTCAGACATGGAGAGCAGTGAGTGTTTTTCTGGAATTGAGGTGCAGTCGGAGGAGAGGTCAATCAGGTCTTGATCCTCCTTCCCCTGAGCTGATCCCTCCAAAGAGCCCTGATCTGCTTTGTCCTCAAAGGTCTCCATGCAGCTGAGGCGAACCTCTGGTATGACAGGCTTAGAGATGTCAGACTGGCCGCCTCGAGAGCCCCGTCGGTCCACAGGATCAACCCGAACTGAAGAGCAATTAGAGGATCCTTTCCCGTGATGCCTGTTGTGGGGCATAGTGGAGGATGGGGGCAGGACCACAGGTGGTGCCTGCAGGTCACACCGATCAATGCAGGACTTACGCCGATGTTCATCCAGACTAAAGAGAATGGAGTCCGTGTTGGAAATATCCAAAGACTTCTGCTTGTGGATGGCCTGTAGCCTCTTCTTCCTGGTGCTCTCCTCCCTCACACAGTGCAGGATGCTGTCCTGAAGGGCACTAGCTTCACGATACTCTGACAGCTCAATTTCACCTGATACACAGAAGAAAAATTAGACTTAGAGTTAAAGTAACAAGCCACAAAATCACAAAAAAAACTGCTGAAAAAGATTGAATCGATATGTTTAACATATACAGCACTTGACCAGAAAGCCTCTGCCTCTTACTTCTCTTGGCATTCAGTTCTACCGGCTGATATTTCACAGACTTGCTGCCACCAATCCTCTTCAGGCGAGCAAAGAAGGTCTGTGACTCCTTGTTAGCAGCACCAGTCGGCGTGTCATGGACATCTGACTCATCAAATACACTGTCCTCTTCTAATATTGAGGAAAAATATGTCAAATGTACATGAACGCTGCATTTATGTAGCATTAAAAAGCCTAAACTTGGCTAAATAAGATGTCTCCTCCATCCTATTGTAGCATTAAGATCTATGAGATATACTACAGTAAGATCGTCTAAGCATTAGAGAAGTCTGCTGCTGAGGTAAACAACATTTGTTACTTCTCCCACCTTTTTCTTTCTCACTATAGCGGCTTATGTTGGAGTTGTCACTGTAGAGTGGTCCTGCTGTAGCATGGGGGCGACAGCTGTGATACTGTGCATTCAGTGTGTTGATGGTGATGTGGATCAAATGGAGGACCACTTTACTGCCATCCATATCTCTGTAAGGGTACTAACGTGCATAAAAAATATGCAAGTTCACTTTGTAAAGCAGTCATTTATAAGACTGAAGAAAATATGTCACAAAAAAAAGAAATATCTTAGAGGTTAGTTGACATTATCTGCCAGAATGCATGTACAACTACCCATGCAACAAAAAAAAAATTAAGTACCTTGTAAAGGATAACTAGCAGTGCTTTGAGCCACATCTGCCGAATGTGTGGTTTCAGGGCCCACAGGGAGCAACGAGGAGGCTGCTGAAAATAGTGCCTCAGCTGGGGACATGTGCAGTACTTCAACACCTGGACCACAAGGGGGAGCAGCTGCTTTCCCAAACTAATGTTGTAGTCCAGTACCTGTGAGCAAACACCAGTTAAATTCACTAGCAGATATGATGCACAGGTAAACTCTCTCACAATAAACCAAACATGCAAGTACAAACATATATTCAGAAAAATGTGAAAACAGATTATATGTCAGTCACTTGTGAAATGCCAGCAATGAAGGCATTGAAGCAGGTAGAGGTGCGCATCTTCTGAGGTGCAATCATGAAACAGCCTTCCTGTTGATCATAGCCCAGCAGCACATACAGATGACGCTTCACTGTGTTGAAAGCCTTGGCACTGCCAATATCTGCCTCAGCACTGCTTTGGTCTTTGGCCATGAATTTCATGAGGACCATGATCAGCTGGTGAACCGTCTGGTGATCGACGCCAGCGTTCTCAGGGAGCAGGTCTCTGATGATGGCGTCGTCCTCGGGAGAAGGGGTCTGGCCTGCAAGAGGGGCTGAAGCGTCAGGGTTAAAGTGCGGGAGAAAACGTGCTGCAGATAGGGGCATAAGACAGGGAAAGGGTAGGAGTGCAGTAGCAGGGAGGATAACAGCACAGAGGTGAGGGGGTGTCAGCTCATCCTGTCCACTTCTCTGCCCGCAGAGCTGGAGCCACCATCATGCTGTATGCATACATCACTGTAATGTGTTCATGGAATGTGTAAATGAGGTAAACACACAACAAACTAACTGTTCTTTCCTGTGTCAGAATTGCTTTAGGCCAGAAGGCAGATGAAAAAAACAATGGCTTTCACTAGAGAGCAAACATTTTTTCTATCTACAGTATTGTCCAAAAGTCTTGAGACACCCTTCATTTCTTTATATTTTACCTGGAAAATAGTAATTTATTGCAACATGTGCAAACTTACATGGAAATAAAAAAGCTAAAACAGTTTGTACAATTCTAACAAGTTTGGAAGTCAATATTTGGTATGAGCACATTTATTCTTCAACACAGTCTGAACTCTCTGAGGCAGTTTTCTTGTCATTTCTTTCAGTAGTGTTTAGGAATAGTTCCCCAGGTTTCTTGAAGGATTCAAAGCTCTTCTTTGGATATTGGCTGCCTTTTGTTCTATGCCAAGATGACTGCTTCAGTAATGTTGATAGAGCCCCATTGTGTGTTTTTCTATCCAGGTATGCTTTTACTGCACTGGCAGAGTATTTGGGAACATTGTCATGCTGAAAAACAAACAAACTTGGCAATCGGATGCTTTCCAAATGGTATTACAAGGCGGATCAAAATCTGACTGTACTTTTCTGTGTTCATAATTCTATCAATTTTGACAAGATTTCCAACACTACTTGCAGCCCAAACTGTGACTGAGCCTCCTCCATGCTTTACAGATGGCTGTAGACACTCACTGTTGTACCTCTGTCCTAAAGATTTGAGCCAAAACATCATCACTCCATAAGACCTGGTGCCCCTAATTTTCAGTCCAGTTCTTGTCTAATTTGGCATACAGTACTTCAGCCTTTTCTCCCTGTTTCTCTTCCTTGAATGCCTTCTTGACAGCCAAATGCATCTCTCAGGTCCTGTGCCAGGTTTTTTTTCTTAAGGATGTGACTTTCAAATACTTTTCATCTGCTGTAAATATTTTTTGGGCCTGCCACTTCTTCTTTTGTCTTTCACTTGTTCAGTTTCCTCAATTTTTTTTAAGAACATCCTGCACACCATGCTGAGATATGCCAAGTGTTCAGCTAATAGCTCTTTGGGAATGACCTGTTAAACTGAGTCATCTTTTCAGCATTTTTTGTAGATTCAACCAAAGAAATGGGAACAAACGATGTGTTTTTGCAACAGGCTGCTAAGCTGTCTGTTATTTGTAGACACAACACTGGGTCATCCCTTGAGTTAGGTGCATTTTTATGCTTGAATGACTTATAGGTCAGTGTTGAAGGGCTTAACAAACAAAACCACATTCCTCTGAAAATGGTTAGGTACAAAGACTGGACTGAAAAAGAGTGAAAAATCAGCCAAGGTCCAAAGACTGGACTTTGAAAGCCTGGAGTACTGCTGCTCAACAGCACTTTAAAAATTATCGAAAGTCCATTTCATTGGAAACAAAATCTAAAGAAATGAGGGGTGGTTCAAGACTTTTCCACAGTGCTGTACAGTTCATATTTTCACATAGTCCATTTTTGTGATGGTCTTCCTGTACTTTTTCTCCAATATGATGTGACTATGAAGATTTGGAATGTTATTTACCTGGCAGGACTTTCTCTATCATATCTCCCAGTGTCGGGGCAGAGAGCTCTTGCCTCGTAAGCCTTAGAGCTAAAAACCACATATGAAGAGCATAATTTAAGACAGTGTACAGAGGAGATAGCACAGGACACATGTCTGAGTTTCATCATCATCCAACACATGTGCTCAAAAAAGAAATATTAAATCCAAATGTTATCAAGATTAACAGCCAGATAAACCCATTGTATTTGAAGCCAGCACAAGTTTCACATCCCAGAAACTCAGAAACTCAGACAGCCTTCTGAGGAGAGCCACAGATAAAACATTTAAGTGAAATGAACGCTGGGAACATATAAGTGAGGGAGAAACATTAGGAAAATGGGGCAGGACTTTGGTCAGACAGTATTTGCAAATAGAACAGGATTCTTTTTTGCCCACAAGGAATTTGAAATTGGCAATGATCACCACATTGTGACAGAAACTAATACTTTGATGGACTTCTATGCCATATGATCACAGCCGAAGCACTTTAAAAAGTCTCAAACGCTATTTGCAAACACTTTTTGACAACAGCCTTTTTTGGCACAGGTTATACTGACAGCTGATTTCTGCTACTCACGTAGTCGGTTGCTCAGTGACTCGGGGAGTGAAAACGCTCTTTTAGACTGGGCCTCTGGGCCTCCTTTCACACTGTCACGGAGGGAACGCACACTCTTTTGGCGATTCCTGGCGAAACGAGCCCGCCGTATTTTCCACATTGCCGCATCACTCAGGTTAGCTACATTGGTGCGTACAGCTGTAATGGCTGTCAAAAAGCAAGGATTGCAAAAGTTATTTGAAGCACTGATAAGTTATACATCGTCTCTTACAGGTGTAAAAAAAAATCTGAATGGGGACATGGCAGATACATACTAGTAGGGAAGGGAAACTCTTTATTGCAGTCCAGGTGTAGCTGAGCCTCCAGAGATAATGTTTCAAAACGGTTGACAAAAAACTCCCAGCTAAGGGCGGGAATATCTTTCTTCAGAAAGTGCAGTAGTAGGAGTTTACTGAGAATAATGGGGCGATCTCGCACCACAGTGTCAAATTGGAAATCCAGGCACAGGCATAAGCCCTAAAAATGCACAACACACACAAACAGTCATGCAGTATAAATATGAACACAAAATTAGGAATATATATATATATATATATATATATATATATATATATATATATACTGAACTATAATTAATAAAACACTAAGATATCCTGTCTTAATATGTATCCTCCATTACGCAAAAAATCCCTATTAGTTTAAAGATAATTCGAATAATGTCCAAAGCAGAAATTTTGCTTAAAAATGATCAGACTCAAGAGCAGATTACCTGTAGGGATGGCCTCTTGATTGTGTCCAGTAGCAGTCTGGCCCTGGTGGCCACAGCTGGGTTGACATCCTCCACAGAGGCCAGGAAGCAGCAGAAAGCGTGAGCCAAAGCATACTTCAGCAAGTGGTTTTTGGTCACTGCACCAATGTCCAGGAAACGACACAGCACTGCCACCTTCTCAACTGTGAGGATTTTGTAAGAATAGAGAGAAGATGAATTACTACTGCAGAAAAAGACAGAGCAGCTGAGCTGCTCGATGTCCTGATATAATTACCATGATTTAATAAACAGAATGAGATCATGGAAGAAGATGACTAAGATGAGTTATCTATTTCATTTCGATAGATATATGTATAGTTTAATACTCATCAAAGGCACTCTCACTTGATGTTATGTTTAGTTACTGTAGATTTTATTTTCCTGCTGCTGTTACACAATAATTTCCCTTGTGGGATCAATAAAGTATCTATCTATCTATCTATCTATCTAAGGTATGACTTAGTTACTAGGTAGTTCAAAATACTTGTCTTTGCATAATGAAGTGGTGAAAAAAATTGGATTTTTTTTAAGCAAAGAAGATGCTTTCAATAAAGTGATTTACTTGTCATGACTCAGATTAAATTCTAAAAATAGATGCTGCACTCTTTTATCCATGAGCTTTCAGCCCCTCTGGTGTTGACTGCTAGGTGTCGGTGTGGGCGAGTGTGGGACTGTGCAGTGACAGTCAGAGCACCAGCTGACTTCATTTAGGAATATATTCACATGCATTTGTAGATTTATACCAATATTTCTACCCTACTAAATGGGTAATAATAACATTGTAAGTGCTCATGGTCACAACACAGATAAACAGCATTTCAAGCTCACATTGTGATGCATCATTTGCCTACACGGATAGAACAAATAGCTCCTTTTCGTCAATCACCAAAGGTGAAAAAAAAAAACCCTGCATTAATCCCACAATTCCCCTTTGCTGCCTGTACCAAGGTAACCATGGCAACACATAGGGAAGACGTGGGCAGGCAGTGGTTTGGGAAGCCTATTATATAAGCAGAACCTCCTCTTATTCGTTTACAATCACAACCACAAAGACAAACCATAAAGCCATAAAAATGAAATTGTTGGTGAGAATATCTGCATATGAAGACACATATTGTGTATGACCATCCTAAGAAGTCATACAGCATGAAATTTAAACTGCTACGTTATCGCTCACCAGCTTCAAATCGTATTTTCCAGTCTTTGCTGTTGAAATTTGTGTTGATGAGGTTCCAAAAGATATCTGCCCCGTGTGACAAAGAGAGGGCATGGAGAAGCTGGGGCACAGCCAACGAAGCCAGCTGGCAAAACTCTGATTTCAGCATTGACCACAGGCTGAAAAAAGGAATAGACACAAGCACAAACGGCAGTCAAGGAGTAAGCATAATCAAAAGCTGCAAACAAATGCTTCCATGAACAGGTTCCGTTTCCCTGCATCTTTTATGAAGAGTGTTTATTGGACACACCAAGGGATGAGCATCTTCTCCTGGATGTAGGCCAGAAACTGCGGGTGATCCTTACGGGCGAGGTATAAACACTCTCCATGGAGACACAGGATCTTCAGGCAGTTCAGCATGTTGAACAAAATATCAGGCTCCTCAAACTTGGACATTTCCTGAAAATACAGAAGAGAAATGTACCATATGCACACTCAAATAAATCACAAGAAACATTTTTGAATGCCTCTAGTTATTCAGCCCAAGCACCTGCAGAATGGTGTATATAAGCTTCAAAGACACAGGGAGCTGCTGGTAGGAGAACTTCTTATCAGAGTTGGTCTTCATTGCTGAAAGAAAGAGAACTGTTACAAACAACTGATATTTTAAATTTATTTTGTACTGCAGCAAAAAGACTGTAAAGAGGAGGAAATAGCTCATCCTGCTCTGTTCATAAATAGCAGTGGTTACCAACCCTTCCTACATACCCATAATATCTCACTAGTTAAAAATTTTACATCTTCTTGGATAGGCACCCCTCCGAGCGTACTGTCATTAAAGTGAGACTGTACATGACCGTGCTATCAAACTATTCCACTAGTAAACTCTTTAAAAACAAATAAATATCTCTATTTCCAAAGTATTCTGTAAATTATGAAGTTGCAAACAGCAGCTAGCTTAGATACATTAAAAATCTACTCGAAAACATCCAAGTATCCCTTAGTGATGGCTGATAGTCATCTGGGAGGTTTTTTTTTTTATTTAAACATTGAGTACAAAACTGATACACACATGTATGATCAGGAGACTGACTGCTGGGGTTATCAGTGTGGGTGCCACTTGGATTGTCTCCTTCCTCGCGTTCATTCTCCACCCCGATGGAAAAATCGGGTGGAGGCATGAGCAGGGTTTCCTCCAAACTATCTGTGGGCTCCTGTGGGGGAATGAACGAAAGGCACATACTTTACATTCTGTGTAATCCAAAACAAAGGTAGCTCAACCTGACACACTGTGTTGTTTTTTGCACTGTGGTTTGGGACATGGGGGTTACATGCATTTATTTCAAAGTCCTGTCTAATGCACAAGGTTAATTCATATTTGATGTATAAAAATGCATGCTGTGTGTCTCACCACCAGGCGTATCTCTTCCCGGGGGGTCAGCCTCTCCAGGAGCTCACAGCCCAGCTGGTAGCACAGGATGCTGGATTGGCACAGGCTGCACTCTAGGGCCTTCTCATCCTTCTGGCAGGTGTGTGAGCCCCCCACGGGGCCTGGAAGACATTGTTGATGATGCCCACGATATCCTTCCCCAGGCTGCTGTCTAGACCCAGCATCACACCATCATCCTGGAGCTCCATCTGGGACAGTGGGAGGGAGACGACCGTAAAAATAGAGGAACAAAAATTAGAGCATGACACAAAAATCTCAAGATCCCACCAGTGAGTATTATTATCATTGTATAGTGTGTATACGTCACTTTTCTCTATATGAATGACTGAGAAGAGTGAATGGCTTTAATCTATACTGTCTGATGGCTATACAATAAGACAGTGGATATGCTGATTTTTTTTAAAGAGATCCTGCAAGAATAGTGGAAAATATTATGAACTGATGAGAAACAATATGATGGCGCACCAAGAGGACGCAACAGAGCACCAGAGACAGACCCTTTGCCCCAATAAACACAATTTAAAAACATGCTTTCACAGTTTTCACAAGAAAGGTGATAACCTGTTTTAAGATGAGGTCAAACATCAGAATGAAACAGCCAAGGTTCATGTCATCATCGTCACAGTCCAAGTCCAGGGCGCAGTGGCCAGTGGCGTGACCCAGATTTTTAAAAGGGCTGCAACGAAGAGGGCTGCGGAACGGGCTCCTGAAGGGGCTGGGAAAAGGGCTGAGAGTGTTGTGCTGCCCACGACGTCCTGGATCTGACACCACACTCACCTGCAAGAAAAGAGAAAATTCATTAAACTACAAAGTATGTGTTTCACTGCAGCTGTTAGGGTGATGTGAAAATGACACATGCACACAGGAATTTACCCTTTTTCATGATGTTATGTTACATTAATGAAAAGCACCACAAGCAGAAGTGTAACCAAAAGATTTATAGTAAGTAAGAGTGAAGCCAGTGCTAACTAATATTTGACAGTAGATCTCAAAATATTCTAAACTGAGCATTTGCTGCTTTTATACAACATTTATGCCATGGTCAAAGCTATGCTGTCTCCTCATTCCTACTTCTCTCTATGTTTATTTCTCTCCTCCTCACATATCCTGTTGTCAGCCTTTGTGTGTGCTTATGTGTTTCTGCCAGAGTGTGGTGCTTCAGCTCTCCTCTTTTAATGCCTCATCTGCACAACTGGGACCCATTCACTAATGAAGCTCACGTAGCATATAAAATCTGCCAGATTGTACACTTAATCTCGTGCACAGTGGCATCCTGAAACCTCGTAAACTGACTCCTAGTGTACTCTGCTGAACAGAACAAATTCTCTATCTCCTTGTGACTCAGGAATACCAGCTCATGCTCCATGCACATGTTGCCTCCAGCAGCCTGACCCGCTCTCTCTCTTTAACTAGCAAGCCATCGCCGAGCCCCTCACAAATGTTATCAAGCTGCTTGTGCCTGTCTTTTAAAATGGAAAACACCATCCTGACAAAAGCAAGGAATGACAGCAAAGCATGTCTATATCCCTGAAAACTGCACGTGAAACAATACTGCAACATTGGCTGTGCATGTCATCAACTAATCTGGTGCAATCTGTGTGGATGTGTGGATTTCTTTGAACACAAATTTTATTTTGCAGCCAAGTTCAATTAATCCTTTGAAGAGAGCTATATTTAGATATTGATGGTTGCCATGGTAACATACAGTCCATCCCAAATGAACAGTAGAACCAAGAAGAATAGAAATGTGTACACCCTAAAAGACAGACAGATAGATAGACAGACAGAGCACTAATAATGGCGATTCAGCTGATGATCTGAGAACAGCGTGGTGATGTGTTTTGAGCTGCATTACTGTCAACAGCCACTAAAAGAAATGGCAACAAAAGGCCAAAAATGGGCGTTAAACTCTTCTGTATTATTCTTGGGAGTATTTTCCACCACAGCGGTCCTCCTCACCCTGCGAGCTCCAGAGTTGCCGGTCAGATCTGAAGCCCGAGCCTTTCTCTGATTGGCCAGTTCCTTCAAAGAGTTCACTCCATCGGAGAACATCCCAATCAGCAGCTGAAGAGGCACCACAATGTCCAGCTCTGACAGCACCTGAGTCCCAATAAGACACACAAAAATTTGAATTGATTTATGCTTGTGTGGTCTAAATCATCATAGCTGATGACCCACAAGCCCAACCCTATGCTATCAGAATATATCAGTTATTTAAATGGTTCTCTAGAGTTCTTGGCAATCTGGGGACAAAAAGTCATTGAACTAGCACACATTTTTTGCTTTTCTCCAAAACACAGGCTTGTGTTTAGGGTTGGGTATCAACACACATGATTAATACATTTGGAATCATGCTCAGAGAAAAGCACACTTGTGCATTTCTGCGTTACAGTTACTTCAAATACATTTAGTTTGATAAAATTATTAAAAATTATAGACTTTCCATAGTTTTTTTAAAATAATTTTATTAAAAAACTTATGGAAAGATATTTTTCTTCCTTTTTTTGGATTGCTGGGCTGTGTCAAACCTCTGGCTAATAATATAAAAGCTACATGTGTGGCAGGGAATTATGTATTTGGGGATTTGAGTGAAATGGCACAAAAGTAATATAAACCTGTGCCCTCTGTTACCTGTGTGGCTTTATCACACCACAAGCAGAGAACACCTCAAACTGGGCTCAACTTCTCTACTTGTTGTGAATGTGACCTATTTACTGAGGCTAAATTTATGCAATCTCTTGATCACAGTTGTGACAGAAAACTTGAAATTGATCCATGTATACAGGGCAGCAAGCTGTGAGTGCATATGGGATGAAAGGCAAAATCCCTCCCATCTCTATCTGTCTCATTCTGTGACCCAGATCCATATTCAGCAGGGCCCCTGCCCAGACTCTCACACTCTACGACAACCTGTACAATTCACACGCGCCATGGACAGAACGGCAGGATGAGACCTTGACACAGGACAGCGTGCTTGTGTGTGTTTGTGTGTGTGCACGCTTACATGAAGCCACAGCAGAGCCTGCTCTTGCACAGACGCGGGGTAGCCAGAGAATCTGCAGCTGATGAAGCCAAACATTTCCTCCATCGAGAAGGGAAGTGGGCACAGCTCAATATCAAACATCTTGCTGTAAACAGAATAATAGCAGCGTCATATAAATTCATTTATGTAGCGATCCTTTGACACTGTTACGCAATCAGTAATGTTAACTTGTGATATTTTCAGTGCTGTTTTCTTGTGCTCCAATTTTACTGCAATCATACTGCCTGTGGTTTATGTCTTCTTCCATAGATGTCTCCTTAAAGCATACTATATATTTTCAGAAAATCACACAGTTGGAAGGCATGTAATATATGCATTGAACAGTTGAAGGAGATGGATATATACCTGAGAACTTCCCTGAACTCTTTGAGCTGGTTGTCGGGCACCTCGGTGCGGATTGCCTCCAGCCACTCAGGCATAAAGCACTCCCACAGTGGTTGACTGATGACGTTGTAAGGTATCAGACACAGGATGCGGTTCAGACCCTCTTTCAGCTGCGTCACTGTGCTACATGACTTGTCCCAGTAACCACCCACCTGAGAAAAAAGTGTGCATAGACTGGCTTAGATCACCTCTGTGAAATCTCTCTTTCATTAAGGTATTAAAATGCTATTATGTTATGATGACACTGTAATCCATTACCCTTGCAAATTCTACAGGTTTGGGCAGGAGGCACATGACCATGACATCAAAGCGTACTTCACACACTGTTTTTAGCCACTTTGTGACAAACTGGGGCTTCAACTTCTCCACCAGGCTTCCAACTTCGTCGTCCATCATGTAGGCGGTGGAATGAAACCACTGGAAGACCATGCTGACCAGCCGCGCCAGACTCTCTGTGGGCGTGTTTTCATTGGGTGTGCACAGACTTACCTGCAGATGTGAACAAAGAAACTTGGAATTCAAAAGAGAAGTGAAGTGAGAAGAGCCAGTGTACCATACATGTGCTTTTTGGCCTCTGCCTGTTACTGGCAGATATAGTGACAGCCTGTGATTACACACCAGGAACCAGATGCCAAACTGACTGAGAAGGCGCTGGTCGTGCTGGTCGTCCTCTTTGTTATCAAACTCGATGTTGTCCAGAGAGTGGTGGGATGCACGACAGGCCCATCTGACGACGCCGATTCAGCTCGAACTCACGCTGCTCTGCATGAATTTCTGCCTCTTTCAGAAGGCTGGATGTACACAGAGGATGGGAGAGATATAAGGAGTTGCAGAGAGAAGGTCATATGTGAGATATACTGGACGAGAAAGAGCAGAGGACTGAAGCAGTATTGCTGCCTGTATATTTGTGTTGAAGTGTGCTTCAAAGAATCACGAGTATATGTTCTGTAACAGTGAGCATATACCTGATAACAGCTTCCACAGTGCACACTAGCTCCTCCGCACCGCACTCACGGGTGTTGATAGGAGGGGGTGAGGTCTGGTACAGATGGGTCTCCGCCGCAGCCCCCACCTCGCTGCTGTGGTGGTTGACATGGCAACGCTTGCAATAGCGGACAGGCCGGTTGCCATGACGCCCGCAGCAGCCAGCTGAAAAGCAGGTGACCACGGCCCTTCTAACATGAGAGCTACAATTCTACAGTTTGAAGCCAGGGAACAAGGGAGAGGAGGAGGAGGAAGAGCAGAGGAGGAGAAATCAGTGTGTTTCTATTCTGGTAGGTAGCCAACTGAAATACTTCCAATAATGCCTGATGACAGTCCTCTAAAAAAAAAAACATCTTTCAGGCCTAAAAGACAACTTTGACAATGAATATCACCCTCTCCAAGGAGATGTGGATCTGTCCACATCTGCAGCAATGGAACAAGTCTTTATGTGTCCCCACGGTGTCTCGGGTTTCTAAAAATAAAAAGCATGGGCACTAGAGAACCACCCTAATCTGATCAGTCTCTAATCTTGTGCCATTAGAGGCATGAATTGCTCCCTATCAAATTAACATATCTGGCCTGTGATGGGGAGTGCTCTTATTCACCCATGTTGCTTTCAACAGCAAAGAAAGACCACTCTCATAATACATATAAGGTTGTTTTTACATGATATCTCTTAGACATCATGGTGTACTAAAAAGTAGCTACTATCAAATGAAAGACAGCGTCTCAGTTATTAGTGCTATATCTCAGCTAACAGTGAAAGAGCTAGTGTAAATCCAGGTGGGCAAATGACTGGAACAAAGGCTGCTCAAAATGGGAGGTAGTGGATCATAAACTGCTGGACAAACCATGGCGGAGACCAGCTGTTTCACAGGACAAAGCGAGGCAGCCGCTGACCTGACGGGAATACCTGACATCATCATCGCGCACTCAATTTTCCCAGTGTCTCCCAGGAAACCAGCAGGAAGCACTCAGCAACATCAAACAAACATCAGGCCCCAGCAGCTTCTTTTAAAAGAAGGCCTTTAGTGAGCTGCTTCAGTGAATGGATGACAAGTTCCTTATGTTTTACCAGTGTACTATTTAATGCAGACTTTTATTATTCTGAAGAAGTCTGGTTAGTAAGTAATGGCAATGAATGAGAGAACACAGTGTCGCTAATGTGCTGCAATGTAAACATCTTACCTTCTTTTGACAAATGGCAGATATCTCTGCTGCAAGGAAAATAAATATTACTGCAAAAAACTGTTTGCAGATAACATAAATATGTCATCAAAATTGGTCACATTTTCACTGGATAATAGCCCCTCTATATAGAGTATGCAGCTTGGATCACAACTCATAGCATCTAATAAATTATTCAGTACACTGCATGTAATATTATATCTTTACTCAGCACCTTTTTGGTTGTAAATGCTCACCTTGGGGCAGGAGTACATCAACCAGCCATTCAGCGTGATCTCTGGAAAGGTCAAGGAAATATTTAACAATGCATGATTTATGTATGTGACACAAATATAGTCATTCCAGCCGGTGTATACACATCAGTATCAGCTTCCTTTACAGAGCTGCAACATGAAAATATCTTCTCAATAGCAAAGAAAACTGCAAAGCTATGAAATTATAATAGTCTCCACACTGGAAAAATGAGAAACAAGTGGATGTGCTGTTTTGTGATGATGATGATGATGATGATCTCATTATTGGCGCAAGGGAATTATGTAACCATGCCAATGTCTTTCCCCTGGGTTAAAGGAATAATGAGGGAGGCGGTAGGTGATGTTTGCAATAGCATCCCACTGAAGGAGGGGGGAGGATTGGGGGATGGAGAAAAGAGGTGAAACAGATGCATACCCTGCTATTCTCTGGCTGCACTCTTCACATATGTAAAGAGGAGGGGGCTTGTCTCCCAGGGCCACAGAAAGAGTAGGATCTATACACATCTGCAAAAGTAATACAGGTAGGGTGAGATAATGGATGTGATATTTTAAAAATTAACATTTTTTTTTTATGTTTTATTTGCACCCAAGAGGAAATACAAGACCATCTGAAACTTAATGAGGTTTTTATGTTTCAAAAAGTCAAGTAACATACCACTACTGGTGTAATTTACACTCACTGGCCACTAGTACCCGAGTGGACCCCCTGTTGCCTTCAGAACTGCCTTTAATTGGGGGGGGGGCATAGATTCAACAAAGTGCTGGAAACATTGCTCTATTGGATTGAGATCTGCTGAATGTGGAGGCTATTAGAGTACAGTGAACTCATCATCATGTTCAGCCCCGATAGAGATGATTTGAGCTTTGTGACATGGTGTCTTATCTTGCTGAAAGCAGCCATCACAAGATGGGTACACTGTAGTCATGAAAGGATGGACATGGTCAGTAGCAATATTCAGGTAGCCGGTGGCATTAAAGCAGGCACAGTTAATACTAAGGGGCCCAAACTGTGCCAAGAAAATATCACCACCAGCAGCAGCCTGATCTGCTGACATAAGGCAAGATGGATCCATGGTTTCAGGCTGTTTATGCCAAATTCTGACCCTACCATCCGAATGTAGCAGCAGAAATTAAGACTCATCAAACCAGGCATCTTCTTTTGTCCAATTTAGGTAAACTGTTATCTTCCTGTTGTTAGCTGATAAGAGTGGCACCTGGTGTGGTCGTCTGCTACTGGAGCCCTTGTCCACTGACTGTAGCCTCTGACCTCTAACATCAACGGGGCTTTTTTCACTCAGAGAACTGCCAATCACTGGATATTTTCTCTTTTTCAGACCATTTTCTGAAAACCCTAGAGATGGTTGTGTGGGAAGATCAGCAATTTCTGAAATATTTAGACCAGCCCATAGGACATCAACACCCATGTTACATTTAAGTAACTCAAATCCTTTCTTCTCCATTCTGATGCTTGGTTTGAACTTCAGTTGGTGCCTAAATACACTAAGATGCTGCATGGCTGTTAGCAGGTATACTTAATGAAGTAGCCAGTGGATGCATTTTGACATTTATAAGCACAACACAAAGATATTTTAACATGGTGTAGTAATGTTCCATAGAGTCACAAATCACCATAAAAGTTCAACCAGTAATTCCCAGCTCTAGCTTTTATTAACTCCCTTCATGCAAATAATTTTGTGCAGTTTCCTGGAATATTAGACACTTCATTTACCGAAGCCCACATTTTCCATGTGTCCCTGTCAAGGCGTAGTATATCATGTGTTCACCCTCACAAATCATGCGACACATTTACCTGTGTCCCCATGCCTCTGTGTGGATGGCTGCGTGCATATGCTGCTCGGTTCTCTTGCAACCTGTGCCTGGCCCTGTGCTAAACACCAGTGCTCATGGCCTCAATGTTCAGATGGTGCACTGTAATTTATTGTGCTCACTCGATGCCACCCTATCCTCGAGGGCTGCATGGGGTCACCACTTTCAATTAAAGACCCCCCACCCCACCCCCTTCCTTGCTCCTGGTAATTGAAACCCAGCCCCTTTCTATGTGCCTATTCCTACTCTGTTTGTCAGTTTCATGCACAGCTGAGTAAAGGAAGACAGACCTGACAAAGCAGAGCAGCAGTAACTGTTAGAATCAGACATGGCATTCCCCATGAATTTCTCAAGGAAAGAATCCAGGCTCTACCTATTTATGCATCCCATAACCATAAATATATTAAAGAGGGGAAAAAAATAATATTTAAGGTTTTTTTTTGTTTGTTTGTTTTTTTGAAGATCGCAGTCACCTTGACAGCAGGTTTATTGATGGCATTGTGGCACTCAATATGCTGACAGTGGATAGGATTCCAGGCTTGATGACGAAATGGAAGAGAGAAAGAAAAGAGTTGGCAGGTTAAACCTTTGATTAGTTTAAAGAGAGATAAAGCAAGAGACGTGGCACAAAGAGACTCTGACCTGTGTACTGCAGGCCTCTGTATTCACTGATGGCCCCTGGGGGCTTCAGGTTTGGCCAGTAATGAAACAGCATCTGCACAGCTGGAGGTTTGACTTGGGATGGGCCATAGGATATGACATAAAGCAGGTCCTGCATACAAGATAAACATCAAATGTGCATAAAAGTGCTGTGACATTTCGGTGCATTTGAACATTGACTGTAAAGTAGTTTTTTACTGACAGGCAGTACATGAAAAATCCAATGCAGAGATTTAGAAAACAGTAACCAGCAGCCAATGTATTTAGCAGCAAGCAAAATACAAAGGATGGTAGTAGCAACAATCCCACAGCAATTTCTCCAGAAATTTAAAGTTACAATTTAAACTTATTACTTTTACATTAGTTATATATTATAAGGATTAATACCATTATTAATACCATTCCCAGGTATGTTTGTTAAATATGAAGCTAAACATTGTTAAATTAGCAAAGTAAAAATACTTAAAGCAAGGAAAATGTGGTTCTTGGGTAATCCTGTGCTAGCTTTTCTCAATGTCAATCTGATGAGTGCTGGTGGTTGCTGTTTTCTCCTCTAGTCTTCTTGCTAGATGAACAGTCTGCTTGTTAGCTTCACACTTAGAACAAGTGGAACAATAAAGAAAGAGATTTTACTTTTAAGCCAGATGTAGTAAATTTCATATTTTTCCAAATAAAAATAATACATTCACCTGTGCTTTAAACAAGGGGCCTTATATCTTCATTATGTATCTAAAGGGGAAATACCTTCCACACTTCCTGTTTGTACTTCATTAGACACTCCAGCAGCTGACAGTGATAAACTAGGAGGAAAAAAGCAGAGACCAGATTAACTGGAGGGCACCTACTACAGTTGCACGTGAATCTTAGTACTCTGAACAGCTTACCAGGATTTGATGTGTACTGCATTGCTATCATGAGCATAGATGAGGCAGACAAATTGACATAGGCTGGCACTCCCCCCTCCTTCCTACTGGAGCCCACTGTGCACAAGCAAAGAAGAGAAAGAACCATAATATGAAGCATCACTTCTTAGCTCTGTTTATTGCAGTGAAAATAGCTGCAAGCCATAAATGTTTTACTTTTCTTTCTGGACATATTGTTTAGCAATTTCATTACGACAGTCTTATGACAGGTCATACTCACATATAGCCATGGGAAGGAAAGAGGTGCTCAGGTACTCAATGATGTCTTTGTGGAGGAAAGGGGGAAATGTGGCTAAAGTAGAGATCATAGTATAGGGCAGAGTGCTGAGAATATCATCACTCAGAAAAGGCAGGAGGCAAGTTGTCGTGTAAAAAATGGACTGTCCCAGATCTGATAAGAAAGGGAAAAGGCAAAACGACAAAGAGAGATACACAGACACTCCTTCAATCAACTGTACATACAGTATTAAGATACTGTATGCAGCCACAGATGTCAAAGTTCCATGAACTTTCAGTCACTTGATAGTATAACTGAAAAAAAAGAACATTTGGAATGTGAGCTTCTGTTGGGCACAGTGAGCGTTCTTTAAAAGCCACTGAAGTAAAGTTTACCCTCAGGAAAAATAGCAAAATCTAGTCAATCAGATGGGTTTTTATGCATTTGAGGGTTGTTGTTTTTTGTTTGTTTGTTTTTTTAACAATGGTCAAATATTCACTGAAAATAAGAGCACTGGCTGTGATGCAGCCCTGCCTATGAAAAACCGTGTGGATATTAAAATCATTCTCAGATGTATTCTGTATGTGTTACAACATTACATTTGTCTATGTGTGTTTCAACTTATACATTTGCACATGACAACATAAGTAAAACTTTTCTCCCACTTGGCATAACAAACATGCAGTCAAGTACGATACACAGAAGAGAAGGCCTATGTCTGGTGTATCCAATGGCTTATGAACGATTAAGTTGACAGGATCCAGCGTGCTCCCAATCACCCCATGCATCCCTCAAGATCCTCAGCAGACTCTCTCCTCCCGTTACAAAAGAGGCCAAAAAAGCAGCAGTGGCTTCATGCAGGCCAGACGGTTCGGGGATGATGATGACAAACAGTGGTGCACTGGGCCTTGACTCACCATGCTGACCGTGCTGCAGCAGGGGCACCAGGTCAAGCAGGGTCACGAGGGTCACATAGAGGCCCTGATAGTCCAGAGAGGGGTACTCTGAGAGCTGAGCGTCCCGACTCTGCTGCCCCTGCCCCCCGCGGTCTGACGGGGCATCGCGCAGAACGCTGTAAAGGAGGGAGCGAGTAACTGTAGGGTTGATGGAACTGACTTGTGGTCTTAGAGATGGGGTGAGTGGGAATGGCACAGGAAAAAGACACATGGTCATGGGCACGGCCAAATTGGAAGCTTCCTGGTTCTCCTTCCTGCCTGTGCGGGACAGGATGCTCTCCGGGGCGGGAGGGGAGGGGAGGGAAGGTAGGAGAGGGGAACAAGGGAAAAAAGAGACAACAAAGACACAAAAAAACAGCACATTACATTGAAATGGCACTACAGAGACAGCGTAAATAGAAAAAAACAAACCCAGATAAACCCCACATAGGATGCAGTGTCTCACTATTTGACTGTATAACTGCAGGCACGGGCAATTTTTCCCTGCATTGTCTGTTCCGTGTGACTTTAATTGAATTTATCTTGTTTTGTCTACATTTGCACTTGGAAAACAAAACAAAAAAAACATGAGCACAAACTGCAATGATCACTGCATCTCATGCGTATCTGGTGACAAGGAGCAAAAATATAAAAAATGGCATGTTTTCAGTGGCAACCCCATACTTCTCCAAAAAGGGACAGCTCAAATGACTGTCCCTCGATGGCTGCCAGCTTCCAATCAGCAAGGTCAGTGGCTACCATGCAAAAAGGCCAATGAGCCATAGAGTATATTTTTAAAATGAAATTTCCTTGTCATTTAGTGGGGCTGTCAAGGATGGGAGTGACACCAAATTGGTTCGGGAAAATACAGAGGTGACACTTTTGAAACATGCTTCAGCCAGTAATAAACATGTGTGTGAGGTTAGATCAAGTGCTCTTAGGTCACAGCACATGTTTATTGCACCAGAGAAATAATGTCTGTATGTACTACGTTATGATACTGTACCAGTATCATCAGGAGAAATAATGAGATCCAACAGGCATATGGATTCAGGTTTCTAAAATAAATGTAACAACTAATCTACAGTAGAGGAGAAACTATAATGACAAAGGAATAGGTTGTATCGGGGGAGATGACTGGTAGCATTATGTTTGTGAGCTAATGCAGGATGGACATTTGTGTTTGCTGTCCCCTGGGGAAGGTGGTGGACATATTCAATTTTAAAAGAGGAAAGGAAAAAAAAAGGAACAAAAGCAAAAACTAGTTGGGTTGAGTGTGGAGCATCTAGGGTGGAGGAGGAGGAGGGGGAGGGCCAGAGAGCATTGCTCTTTTTTACTGCACATTATTAAAGAGCTAAGCTGATCTATCAGGCAAATGACTGGGATTTATCATGAGAGCCCAGATTATAAATGCTGATGTATTGTTTCTTTTTCTTTTTCTTTTTTTTCTCTTTTTTTGAAAGGTCGCACAAAAAGTAGAGTTACAGTATTTGGAGTTACATGGCAAGTGAGAAAGGGGATTTCTTTCAGATTTTTTAACATGGCATAAAAGGTATAATTTCAGCAGCATAACATACCATTATGTGACTGATCCCCTCAAAGTTATACTCTGTAGGATTTAAGTCAGCATAGATTCATTAAACTATATAATCAAAGCTGTGTTATTATACAGCATAAACTCAAACAGGACTTATAGACAACAACAAGACTGTATCTCAGAGTATGACTTTTTCACTGCCCATATTTCATATAGAAAACATCATTAATTTGAACAATGAACATAGACATAAACATCGGACACACTCACACGCATACACTGGACAGATACACGCAAAGACACACTCATATGTGCACACATACACACAAACGACACGAGAAAATTACAAACAACACATAAAACACATGTAGAAATGCACTGATACAGACACATGACATACATTTACTGTCAAACCCTGCACTGCCATTACAAAATCATGGACTATATGTGTGTATCAGTTATTCATAGCACATATTTCCTGCATTAACATGTTAATAGGTGTGTGAAGTAAAAACAACAAAATACCTATGCTGCATCTAAAATAATGGCTATACAGCACTGGATGACACACACTGGCACAAAGTCACTGATACAGAGTGATCAGTCTGACAAAGCTGTGCCTCATCTTCAAGAAAGTGAATAAAATTGCTGGTAAATAGATAATATAACCCTCTAGCTGACCTAAAATATGTGTATGAATCAACAACCTACTCCTTTGGCTATTCGTTCCTTTTCCATGGAGATGACACATGCCTGCTTCACTTCTCAAGGCTCACTACTCCCACTTTCCCACTCTCTCTCCCTTTTGATTTTTCTTCTATTTCTTCACCCCAGGCTTCAGAAGGCACAGGTGTATGGATAATCCTGGAGTCCCCTCTGAGGAATCCAGACTCCTCTAATGGTGGCAGAGTGATTTAGTTCTGCATATCCGAGGCTAAGAGACTGTGCTTCGGGAAAATATCAAAGAACTGTTAACAGTGGCATCATACCGAGTGACTCTTTTCTCACTCACATGATACTGCCCTGCAGAGACATAATCGTCACTTGAGTTAATGCCAATTCCCAGAGTTGCCACCCCTGTCATTCTCAATCTGTGCCCTGAGAGGCTATGTCTAAAGGAGCCCAGTGACTGCTGGTGCAGGACAGCCCTTCAACAAAGTGTGAAGTGTCCAGGATACACTGTGAGCACCACCCCTATGGGGGCTGAGGAATTGTATAGAATTGAGGCCAGCTGCCAATCCCAAATAGACTGCACCGTAAGCTGATAATAATGAAAGAAGTGATGCACACAAGTGCAGCCTCCAGTAATCCCACCCTTTTTTATAAATTAGCTAATAAGTAAAGACAGTGCTGCTGTTTTGTCAGCAGGCAGTAATACTAAGACCACAAGAAAGATCCCATGTTTGCAAAGGACGTTTATAAAAATGAAGCTCCAACTGGAAAAAAAAAAGAGGAAGACGTGTCCAAAATGGCTGCCTACTTGACCTATGCTGGAAGAGGAAATAACATGCTGTTCCTTTCACAGCACCCAAGAGAGCAGGCTGACCCTGCAACTGCATAGCCGGAGGAGCTGAACTCCGCCAGTCCCTCTGGGAAGGACAGAGCAAACTACCCCAGGGAAGCACTCGTTTAGCAACTGACCACTGAATCAATAAACATTACTGAGCCGCCTATCTCTGTCGCTGCTTTAAAACGACACCATAACTACACAGGAAATCTGCTACAGTCTATATATTTCAAAGCAAAACAGGCAAGGCAATATCTGACATGTTGGCCACTTCCCTAACTTCCTGCTGCCATCGTAAATTAATATGAGACATTGAATGGTGTCACTGTCATCCCTTTCGGAAAGTGTGTCAGAGCAACCTACTGTAATTATTCTCATCTGATCATGAAGGAAGCTAAATATCAAACATTCTACAGTCTGTTACTTCACCTGGTGGCTCCAGAGCAGTTTACTTACCTGAGCAGGGTTTGGGAAAAGTATTTCAGTGTGTTTGCAATGTCTGTTCTCCAGAGGCACGGGTAAATATTGTGTTGCACACGGTTGTGATACTCTTGCAAGTCTAGTATCTTAGAGGCAACTGGACAAAATAAAGAGCAGAGCAACAAACAAATCAACACTAGTGAGATATGATGCACAGCAGCAAAGACACATGACACATAACTGAACGAGCGTGTTTCTGCTGTTGCTTGCATAAGATCCACCTAAGCTGTCGGGCGGTATTTAACATGGATCCTTCAGTTATTAATTAAACAGCAGTCTTCCCATGGTTCTCTGGCCTTCACCGGGCGACCTTTTTTGGTATAGCAGCAGGTCACAGGAAGCCCTAGAGGAGGCAGCGACCTACTGCTTACAGAAACAAGCTCATACACCAAAGGTTGCCAGTTCAAGTCCCAAGACAAGCTGGGAAAATGTAGTCATAGTGAACATGAAAGGGGGCTTAAGAAGTAACACAGAAGAACATTGCTGTAATGAGCCCAGCTGGCTGCTCCATATTGAGGCAACTTCTGTAGGTTCAGATATGACTGTGTTGTTTGTTGGTAGGACTTAAAATATGTTGAAGTGGGTGATTTCTGACCCAATTTCTGTGACTTTGGGCAGTAATGTTTAGCTTCCTCCCTGACCTGTAAATGACAAACCCCAAAATAAAAATAACAGCTGCAGGCTAGGAGGATGTCTGCTCAAAGCCTGTGTAAATACTGTAGCACAGCATGAATTGTTCATCATAAAATTAAGCATACTGAGTGAAAAGGTATTGATTTTTAAACATTTTGCTTCAAAAAACACCTTAGTAAATGTAAATCATTCACTAGCTGTT
>JAMQGT020007256.1:0-39322 GCA_024447675.2 Pterophyllum scalare | reverse complement strand
GGTTTTCCTGTACTTGGTTCAGTTACGTATTGCTGATGTCAGAGTTGCTTTGAAAACTCATGAATCCAATATATGACTTTTTGTGCAGCCTTAGTACTCATTCTAATAAGTCCTTTTAATTTTAATTTTGCAATTTATAAAGTCATGGCCTCAGTTCCTACCATTAAAAATGTCATCAGTTCTATAAATAATAAATCTAATGTTCATCATACAATGCTTCCTACTAGTGATGAGAGGGTTATCATAGTCTCCCCACACCAGGCTGGCCTGATTTGATTTACTGGGTCATGGTTTCAAGCAACGGGATAGCAAGTGACATCTAGTTTCTGGAACTAAACTGAGGCAAAAGAATGGTTATGTGATGACTGTATTCAGTGCACCATCTTCAAGTGCAACTCTGCCACCTTGTGGAAGGTGATGAGTACATACCGGCATACTTCACATACGTACAGGCATTCCTCCCTCAACCCCCACCATTTATGTCATTATTCATGTAGACACTCAAAGAAAGGTGGCTTAGGTGGTTCAAATTGATTTATTAAATATAAAAGACTTTTTTTTTTTTTGGCTGTGCAGTAATGAGAATACAAATATTGTAGTAATTAGCCGGGTCGCAGTGGTCTGGTCATAAATGTGTATGGTATAATCAGAAACACATTTTCCTGAAATAGTTTGAAACAAGGTAAAGAGAGAAAAAAAACCCAAACAAACAAACAAAAAAAAACACTAAAGCATTAGAAGAAAATTCTGTCCAATATGAAATAGCCAATTAAAAAAATTCTTTAAAAAAATTGTCTATAAAATTAAATGCAATGTACAACCACAGTTAACAGCACAGATTTTAAAAAAGCACTGAGCAAGTGGGTCAAATAGACAAGAGCACTCTTAACATGTAATGCCCAATTCCTTTTTCACAAATTCCAGCCACAAGACAGAAAGCAATACAAGAAAAGCAGAAGTGCAGCATGTGACAGTGTTTGCACCAAATATTTTTTTTAAACGTTTGCTCTTAAAGCCAGAACTAAGCAGCAGAGACCTTCTGATTCTATAACTTCAGAAAAAAGGTTCACCAACAGGAAACTATGTATGTATAAATAGAAAAAATAAATACTGCTATGCATAGTTTACAAGTGAACGTAGTGTGGACTTTAACCAGATCTGTTTTCTACTAAATGATACAGATGCCAATTGGCTTTAATGCTCGGTCTAGTGTTAAAACTATTCAAAGAATGAGGCCGTTTCAATGCAGAGCCACCAGATTCTTCAGTTCACTGAAATACTGAAATGGAGGTTCAAAGTTTAAAAACACTGCTTTTCAAGGTTCAAAAATTAAGTGTATGATTTTAAACATCTGTGCGTGCATATTAAAATTTCTGCAAGTGGTGGAATGCATTTCTGGCACAAAACTGACCATCAATTCGGGACTTTTTGCATAGATGAAGAACTTTGATGCTTACAATGCAACTGTACCAACAGAGCAAACAGAACATTCTCCTGCTGAGATTTAAAAAAATAAAATAAAACAGCAAAGGTTTTACATCTGAATTGGGTATACTAAACAGCTGTCCCACAGTTCAAAAAGCAAGGGTGAGTCTGCAGAACTTAAGCACTTCATAACAGAAGTTTCATTCAATCAAGGACAACAAATCTTTTGGGCCTTAAAACTGTCAAGTAAACAAAATACATTTTCAATACAGACTCACCAAAAACCGAACACTACAGCCTTTATAAAAGCAGCATTTAAATTACATTGTCAGATGTTGCTATTGCTTCTTCCATACCCAGAGTATTCATTGACAGTGGGTCTCCAACATTAAGAACAGAAGAGACGACAACAACATCAACAACAAAAGAACAGACAGCCAAGTGGTGAATAAAGTTACATATAAACCTAATCCATGCACTAATGCATAGAATTTTTCAGTCCTTCAAGTCCAATTGTGGCTTTTATGTCCACTTACCCACATAAGATCATTTGTAAGGCTACATAGCACAAAAAGGCATCCCTCTAGGTCTCTGTAGATTATTGGCAAGACAAAAATCCTCATTGGCATAGGTGAGGTACTTAAACGTCAAGTTTAATTTTAAGTCTTTGGTCTGGTGGACGATGTTTCAACACTGGAATATGAACAAGTAGGAATGAAGCCCCAGTGATAACTGCAGACCTATGTGAGCTGTTTGGGGCAACGGGTATATCTCAATAGAATCAGGTTAATTACATTTTACTTTAAAAAATGGGAAGGAAAACTGGTCTGTGATGGAATTTCTATGGAAGGAAAGTCCCAAAGATAGCAACATCCACATGTATTCCGTTCACAACTACCGTACATGGCAGAGGTTTCAATTTTCTTCAAATAGTGGACCAAGGCAGTTTCACTTCCTCTTTATGTTCTTTGTTTGAAGTGTTGAGTTCTTCCCCTTAAGAGACAGAATAGATTTCCATGTGCCATGAAGGGCTGTGAATATGAAGGTTTTCATTCAAAAACTATACCAGCTGCTTTTGTTGCCCTCCTCTAGATAATCTTTTATTACTGGAAAATATTATCTAGTCTGAGCTTTGGTCAAAATACAAACCTTCATGGTCCAAGTCCTTTGTGGCACACACTTGCCCCTCCATTAGAACCTGAATGCTGGCTCTGATCCTGTCACTATTCTCATCCATTCTGCCACAACAAATATTTTTAGCCCAGAGAGCCTGGTGTGACAAGTACCAGTCCCATTGGCACAGTCGGTGTATCCCTGTTTCCTTCTCAGTACTGAGTCAGAGCGTAAACTGTGTTCAAGGCTGCCAGGGTTTCCTGTCCTTGCCTTTCTGATCAGGAATGTGTTTATAGCGACATTTCTCCCCAAAATGGCAGCCAGTGGTTCTCCAGAAGTAACACTCATCTCCGTTAACCGGGCCACGTCTTCGAGGTCTGGACAGAGACACACAGGCAGTCATGAACAAAACCACATAAAACTGCAGTGCTGTCGTATGATTTTTAGTGAACAAGAGTTTTTAAAGTGCAGCCAGTTTGCTTCTCACCCAGCAGCTGTGCCTCCCTGCTGTGTGACAGGGAGACAAGTCTTGAGTGGGATGGGAAGGGCCCTCTGAGTGCGGCGGTCAGGATAGCGCACCACTAAACGTGTGTTCTCAATACAATGACCCTGTGATAGCAAGCATACATGCACATCTAAGCCCACAGTAATGACTGTTTTATATATATATATATATATATATATATATATATATAAAAAATATATATATATATATATATATATATAAAAAGCTGAGAGAGGGGAAACAACACTTACATTTAGTTTTTCCATGGCACGAGCTGCCATGCCTGCATCCCTGAAGTTAACAAAGGCACAGAATCTCTCATGCAGCACACGGATGCTCTCAATGTCACCATACCTAGAAAACAAAACAATCAGCAGACCAGTCAGTATCCACCTTTGTTAAATATCAGCTTCCCATATGTATAGGGATATTGCATTTATATGCTAACATATTGTAACAGAATAGGATCCTACATTTTAAAAAGGTCCCTCAAGTGTTTCTCAGTTAATTCAGTTGTCACATTTCCCACCCAGAGAGATGGACATGGAGTTCTGCAAGAAAGATATACAGTACATCATCACATTAGCAACAACACTATTCTGGCCTCTGACTCCTAAATTTAATTGCTCAATCATGGTCACCCACCCTGGTTGCACGACTGATGAATCTGTGCTTCCAGCTACTGAAGAAAGAAAGTGTCATCATTAGAATACATAGAAAATCAGCTGTATGCTTCTCCCCAGTGGTACAAAGAAAAGATTCAGGTCCCTTTTTGTGGCCTTACCTTTGGCAGCTTCAGAGTAATATGCCAGAACACCCTGCACTGTTGAAAATCTGTCCAGCAGTAAGGCACTCTGCATTTCTTCAAAGCCAAGTTCCTGAGGAAGGAATAGAGAAACTCAAATTACCACCACAAGGGTGTGTGCCATCCATCTGCCATTTGAAAGGGACTTTATATCCATGGCTGGTTACACTTGATCTTTGACCTTCTGGGTATTAAAAACAAAACAAAGTCAAAGATCCTTATTTTATCCTATTTGTAATTTGTGATACATTTTGTCACAATTAGCATACAGATTCTTATTTGTTTCTTAGTTATGGCAAAAAGAATGTGGTTTGTGAGGTCACAGTGACCTTAACCTTTGAGTAAAGAATCCACTCAGTTCCTCCTCAAGTCCAAACAAGCAATTGTGCCAAATGTTTTACAAAAACGCAATCTTGACATATCAAGTTTACAGACAGATGTCAGTTCACAGTCAGTTGGACACCAAAATTCTGATCCACTCATCCAGTAAATAGTTTAGACAAAACGGGTTGTGCCAAAATACCTGTAATAGTTCAGGAGATTATGTGTGCACGACAACAGGAAAGAGGGATAACTTTAAAAAAAAAAAAAAAAAAAAAAAAACACACACACTGCCTCAAGTCACAGCTGTCATTGGAAAAAAAGCACACAAATTAATAACTAAATCTACAAAGTGTTTGTGTGTAGGTATTACCATTAACTGCAGTACTTTGCAGTTAAGTAGATTATTGACAGCCTCCTCGCAGTCTTTGTCCAGTTTCAGAACCTGCTCCATAGCCTTTTCTGCCTCACTGTACCGCTACAACACACAAAGAGTGAGCGAGTTAACCACAATGCTTTCCAGTAGATTATTTACTTGATTACAAGCCATTTACACTACAGGAGCCTGTACCTACCTTCAAGCCCATTAGAGCACTGCCCTTGCGGAAGTATCCTTTGGGCCACTCTGGGGCCAGCTGAATTGAGCGTTCAGCGTCTGCCAGGGCCTGAGGGTATTGCTCCAAGCAGTAATAGCAATAAGAACGATTGCCGAAGAACCTACATAATATTACAAAATAAATAAATACATATTATGCTACACGAGTCTGAAAGGTATGCATTTCTTTTGTAATGATCAAATCATGACCACAGAAGCTGTACCTGTAATCTTTGGGATCACATTTGATGGCTTCTGTAAACATACTGACTGCTTGTGCATACTGCCCTTCTTGCACCAGCTTTATCCCTTTCTCTGTGGGACATAAATATTGTGAACAGTACCAAAGGCTCCACTCACAGCAGTGCTGTATGCTGGCATGCAAAGAATATGTAATCAATAATGTCCTCAAAGGCTTTGTTTCTTTTTCAGTGAATAACTTTCAAAGCGATTCTGCTGTGCAGAAATCATTCTTCACCTGTCAGTGATGCACTTTTCTTGGCCACGGTATCAGTTCCATTTGTCTGCAAGAAAGATATTACTTTCAGCACTTTATATTCATGAAAATGTATGTGTTCTCACACTGGACACACATGCACAACTTTTGTAAAATCTTTCATGGTCCAGAGTTCACTTGTCCCACTTATCAGACTTTGAACTAACATAGACAGACGCTCCCTCAGCAATAACAATTATGTACTGGAGCTTTTGCTGTAGCTGCTCATCTTACATGATCTGTTAGCATTCAGTCACCTCTCTCCTTGCTTCATTCTCCTTGTTTTCTTTGGACTTGCGACTTGATCCTTTGGGTTTGATATGGCTAGCAGCATTAGCAAAGAAGGCACTGCTCACATCCCACTCTGGCTCCTGTGGGACAGAAAGTCAGACACTGATGTTAAATCATGTGCCATCCAAGCCTACAGGCACACAGGCTTTCTCATAGTCTTGAGGCCTGTTGGCTAATGACTAAAAATAAAAAACAAGGATAATGAACTAGTATAGTGCCTCAACCTCCTCAGCAGATCTGGCTTGAGTCTTCTGATATCCTGAAGGAGCAATAGCAGGATTGGCACCATCTTTGGAACAGGCCTCTGATTTCCCCTCTTTCTCTTCTTTTTGAGCTCTTTGTTTCTCCTCTTCAGCCCCAACTTCTGCTTCTGAATCACTCTCATCTAGTTCAGACTCCGCACCTCCATCCTCTTCGTCATCCTAATGCGAAGGAACAATTGAATATTTAGATTTTCACACTACACGGGCTGAAGTAGGCTGCGCTCCTGGGGGTAAATATTCAAATTTTACCTGTTCAGCATTGTCATTTTGCTTATTTTGTTCCTGCTTCTTACGCTTTCGACGGCGCTGAAATGAATGCACGAGTACACTTTAAAAAAAAAAAAAGGATGACTTCTTTGGCACATAGATTTATAGCATAAATAACTTTTACAGTTACTCTCACCTTCCTCTTGGCTTTGCGTCGCTCTGCCTTCTGTCTCACTTTCTCCTCTTCACTCAACTCCTCCTCTTCATTTAATGCATCCTAAAAAAAAAATTTAAAAAAAAGTGTACAGAGAAGTGGATAATTAATGACCTTACCCTTTCAGTCCTCACAATGTCCTGTCAGTCTGACACCACTTGTTTACCTGTGACAAGTTGGCTTCAGGGTTTGCAGCACCACAGTCCATCTGCTCCTCCTGGGCCGCAGGACCTTTTGGAAATACACAAACTTAAACCACCATGTGAAACAGCTATGCTCTTGTTCCTATAAGCCATACTGAATAAGGAAAAAGCACAGTGTCGATAGATAAGGACACACTGTTCTTCACCCCCAACGGTCAGCAACATAGCTTGACAAGCACACAAATTAAATTTCCTTCCCTGTCAGAGGAAAGGGGAAAAACTCTACAACATTATGAAAATGCGCACTGTAATAAGAGCCGAGATGGGCAGCACCATCATTTACATGAAGGCACAAACATTTCTCCTTTCTTTTACATATTTCACCTTCAAACAAAAAGATTTTTTTTAAAAAGAAGAAGCAGCAAGCATCCCTCATAACAAGAGCAAAGCAGGTACAAAGAGTTTTGTTAGGCATTTCAAACTGTCTTAATTTGTTACATTAGAGAAATATTTGTGTGTTAGGTTAGTCTAATTTATACTGAGGTCTGACCACCTTGACCAATGATAATGTGCCTTTTTTTTTTTTTTTAAACAATGCTGGGTGGAGAAAGAAAACATTATGCAAGTACCAAGAAAAGCATGTGAAGAAAAATAAATAAATAAATAAATAAATAGTGGGCATGAAATAGAAAGTTGCCCAGAGATGCCAAATGAGGTTGTTTGTTTTAAGTCTTGGGGGTATTTACTAATTATTATCTTTAGCACTGCCACAAGCTCACCACAGAAAACGTACAGCAGCCCAAAGCACTGCTGTCTGAGAAACAGAAGTACTGGATAAAAAAAAAAGCCACAGCCCTGTGTGTACATACGTCCGGGGGGGGGGCTATTTGATCAAGCCAAAACTGTTCAGCGTTGGCAAACTGCAGCAGACACATGGCAAGTCAAAAGGAAGCAAAATTCTGGATTTGCGTGTGGTGTCATATTTCCATTTGATCAGCAAAGATTTCCAGAGAGTGACAAATCCCATACTTGGTCTCTGACTCATGTTGTGACTTGTGAAGCATTGACAGGAGAGCTTGATGCAGTTTCACACTTCACGTTTAAGTGCTATACATTTCATACTATAAAAACAGAGACACCAAGTAGCTACTGGACTTTCCCTTTCTTTGTATGGCAATTCTTTAGTGGCATGTCTGCATTTTAAACAGTATGCACGAAAAATGAAAGTTAAATTCTACCCTACAGACAGACACTCATCCATACAAATCCCAGTACATTTTTCCCCCTTTACATTCATCATGTCTTCACATCTAAATGGCTCTCACTGGCTTTGGTAAAGAGCCAGTCTATCATTAAAATGTGTCATAGTGACAGCGAAGAATTTCAGCTTGTGTCTGACTCACTGCTCAAATGTCAAGAAATAAGCACTGTTAACAGCTCCATTTGCTTATTTGAATCAGGCTTTTGGTAAATCTTTATGATAATGGAATGTCCTCCAAACACAAATGATACAAAATTGGTAGACAAAAGCAACAAAAGAGGATCTGTTTCTTCACTTAGAGAAAATTTCCTAAATTTGTGTTGAGCTGAAAGGTGAGCTCTTTACACAGGAATGCAAAATAATAATGTATCATCATAGGCTGGAGCACTGACGAGGAAATAAACTTAACAGCCCCACACTGTTCTTCAACACAGCATTACAGAAAGAGAGAGAGAAAAAACATACCCTTATTATTCAAACAGGCACTACTTAAATCATATGCCAGTGGTTTTAAGTTGTTCGGTAAACACACTAAAGGCCATTAAAAATAGAAGCAATCACATTTTTTTGCTGTTTTTTTTTCTTTGCCAAGGACATGGCTGTGAGGCACAAATGTTCTGCATGAAAATGAGTCAATAAAAAGTTTAACATGGCATGGGGGGAAGAAAAAAACTGGTTCAAAAACTTTAGAAAGCAACAGAAGAAAATTCACTACAGATCTCAGAGGAGGTACACTATAAAGATAGTTTGACACACTTTATTTGCATTAAAGGGCTCAACATAACCTTGTATACAAACATAGAAAAATGGACATACCACAAGTTATTTGACTCTTCTTCTGTTACAAAAAATAAAATAAGATGGACTGATTGAGTGCTGCCTCCTTTAGAATACTCACCTCCCTGAACAGGCTCCAGTAACCATCACAGACAAGAGACAAGAGTCTCAGATATGAAGAGCTGGACAGCACCAGGACCTGACATGATTCACACCTACTGGATAAAGACGCTAACTGCACTCCATGACAACCTGGTAGCACAAATGAACCAGCTGCTAATTGATGAGACACACCCAGAACAGCTAACTGAATGAACTGAACAGTCCTGATCCTCAAGGATCCCTAGAAGGGACCGGTCCCATCCAACTACTGGCCAATAACCTGCCTCAGCACAATATGGAAACTCCTGTCAGGTGGCATGGTGGCTGAGATGAAAAGGCACATGGCTCAATACATTCGAGCAGGGCCCAAAAAGGAATTGGCAGAAACACTAGAGAAGCAAAACACCAGCAACACCATTGAACTCAATAGGGATGTGAAGAACAACACTAAAGGCCAACTTCAAGCCAATGGCATATGTCACCATCAAGTGCAGGATTTACCAAGGAGGTGCTCTATCCCCACTGCTGTTCTGCATAGGCCTGAATCCCCTCAGCCAGATCATTAATACTTGCTACGGATATCGACTACGGAATGGAGCAAACATCAGCCACCTCTGCATGGATGTGAATAAGACTGCAGTTCTCAGACTGGGGAAGTGTAGATGTATGGTAACGAAGAGAGGGAAGGCAGACAGAACTGAGGGGCTTGAACTACTAGAAGGCAACACTGCAGACACTGAGGACAGCTGTATGTACCTTGGAATCCCACAGGAAAATGGGAACCATGAAGAGGCCCCTAGGAAAGCTGCAACCAAGTACCTGCAGAGAGTAAGGCAAGTCCTGAGGAGTCAGCTAAATGGGAAGAAGATGATCTGGGCAATCAACACCTACACACTGACAGTCATCAGATACCCTGCTGAGATAATGAGCTGGCCAAAGGAGGAGATAGAAGCCACTGGCATCAAGACAAGAAAGCTCTTATTATTATACATGGATGTTTCACCCCAAATCCAGCACCCTGAGACAGTACGGTAAGTGGAAGGAAGGAGGCCGAGGACTGGTAAGTGTCAGAACCACTCTCCTCGACGAAACAACAAAGATCCATGAGTACATCATGGAGATGGCCACAACTGATAATGTTCTTAGTTAATGCCTCAGGCAGCAGAAACCCAAGAAAGAAAAGGAGCAAGAACAGGAACCATCATGGGAGGGCAGGCCCCTGCACGGGATATACCACTGACAGATAGAAAAAGTGGCAGAGGTGGTTTGATTTGAAAAGACTGACATTGCTCAAAAGACGGCAGTTTGCAGACTTTGTAAGAAAGTGGTTGCTATTAAAGATAGCTCAAAAACTAACCTGTTCCATCATCTCCGAACAAACCACCGCACAGAGTATGAGGAATATGAACAGTTTCACGAGCCTGCTGTCCAAGACAAACCTACATCAGCTAAGGTGTCTGGCAAAACACACTCAGCAAACTTTAGCGGAGTCATTCGCTAAAAAACAATGGCTGGATGTTAATGTCCTTTAAGTCTTAAAAGTCTTATATAAGAATTTTACAAACACGTTTTTTTAAATGATGCAAATATTGTTTATTATCTTTATCGACAAAATTACAGAAAATATCGAGATATAATTTTTTTGTCAATATCTCACAACCCTAGTGACTGGTATTAAAAAAAATCCTCCCAATAGCTGGACAAAGCTGGGCTGAAAGACAGTGCAGAGGCACTAATCATAGCAGCACAGGAACAAGCTCCAAACACAAGATCAACAGAGGCTGGGGTCTACCACACCAGGCAAGACTCCAGGTGCAGGCTGTGGAGCAATGCCCCTGGGGCAGGGTGCAAGATGCTAGCAGGCAGGGGATACATGGAAAGCCATAACCAAGTGGCTGGCATAGGGTACAGGAACATTTGTGCAGAGTATGGCCTGGAAGTCATGAGATCAAAATGAGATACACCCCCTAAGGTGACTGAGAATGACCAAGCTAAGATCCTGTGGGACTTCTAGATACAGCCGGACAAACTGGTGATGGCTAACCAACCCGGCTTAGTGGTGGACAAGCAGAGGAAGAAAGCTGCAGTGATAGATGTAGCAATACCAAGCGATAGCAACATCAAGAAGAAGGAACATGAGAAGCTCGAGAAGGGCTGAGAGAAGAGCTAGATAGGATGTGAAAGGTGAAGGTAACAGTGGCCCCTGTGGTAATCAGAAAACTTGGGGGCAGTGACCCTGGAACCGGGAGTGTGGCTCCAGCAGAGTCCAGGAACAACATCCAACATCCCTGTCCAGAAGAGCACAGTCCTAGGAACAGCTTTGTGCAGGACCCTCAAGCTCCCAGGCCTCTGGTAGAGGCTTGAAGGACAACAACTGGCGGCAAGACGAGCATTGTTGTTGTTGCACATCCATCTCTGCACTGATAGTTATCCAGTTGTATATGTATACTGCACTACCAGACTCATGCACATTCCTGTATTCCTGTTTTGTTTGTTTTTCTTTGTTTTCAGAGGACTAAGCCATTGTACAGCTTAATATAGTTTGTATATACTCACCTGCTCTATGCTCTATAGGCTGTAATGTTAGGATGTTCAGTAACAGCCAAGAAGAGGAACAAGTTGTGGGCACATAACATTATTTAAAGACACGTGCCTTTAAGCTCATACAGTTTGATTCGCAAGCATAAACTTGTTCTGTGCTATAGGGCTTATGCCACCTACGTGAGACATTGTTATCATTTTAACACGCACCGAAGAATGCGTTTATCATAGTTCTGGCTTTCACAGCACACCTACAAATGGCATACTTCAGCTTGTATATGTTATCGTCGTCTCCTTCGTGAGTGGAAAAAAAGTGCGGTTAGGATCCTATTAAAACTTTTTTTTTTTTTTTTAACTGCGCAAACTTGGAAGCAGTGCAAGTGAGGGTGGAACTGCCAAGAGGATAACTTTCATTGTTTGACCAAGAGCTCAGTTTGATCCCCACTACAACACAAATGGGAAGCAATGCCACAAACACGCCGTTTATATAACTTAGACGTTAGCTATCCTCCAAATTTGCCTTGTCACAAGCGTTTCGTTATCTCGTCCGAGATCGATCCAACTTGCGGCCAGTTTTGAAAGTTTCGAGAAGTGGGAGAATTCTTACCGCTCCCGAGTCCCAACAGCCTGCATATATCTCTGGTGAATTTCATGAGCGCAACCATCCAGCATTATCGTCCTTAATATCCCACAAATGTGTTCAGCCAAACGTTCAGCTTAGCATGAACACGTCTTTAACACTGGCACCAATCGGTATCGAATCTGCGGGAATCTTTGGTGGTTTAATCCACTTCCTGAGCGTCAAACGCAGACGCTGGATCCACCCTGAGTGGCGTCTTAAAGGCACAGGACACCGTTATCGATTTTTAAACGGCTGAGATCTTATCAAAGTGAGGACAAACAGGGGATCATGTTTACTGCATACCCCTAATTATCTCAATCTAATAAATAATTAAATAATAATTTAATAGCATTAGGCTTAATACCATTATGAACTGAAATAAAGTGTATTAAATAATATACACTAATATACTATACACTAACACAATTAATTTTTCCAAGGGGCCACATGAGAAACTGGGACTCTTGTGGAGGCCTGTGCCAATAAGCTAAATTCTGTTCAATTAATTTATTTTATCCCTTTGTAAGTTTATTGCGCTTATTATTATTATTGACCACAGGTTAATGTGGCCCCATGGGAAAAGTGCCCACCCCTGCACTAATATAATATCAGTGTTGATAGATGTCTGACAAAAATGCAAGAATATCTTAATATAGCCTATGTGCTTTCAGGTTGTGGGATTGAAAATTTACATTTAAGAGGTGCTCAATAAGGTTTCAAAATATTTTTTTAGGCACAGTTATACTGTTTGACTCTAGCAATAAAAGATACATAGTAAAAGATTAAAATTAAAATCTATTAGGTCACATGCTGTGAGTTATTTACAATTAATGTCTGGAAAGGACAGGGCATTTGTTACAATAGAAAAAGTGGAATTATTAAAATACAATATGTATGTGTGCACCTATGTATCTTTCCATACCATGACAAATACACTGCTCAAAAAAGTTAAAGAAACACTTTGAAAATCATACTTCAATGGGAAAAAACATCATGCTGGATATCTATACTGATGTGGACTGGGTAATGTGTTAGGAATGAAAGGATGCCACATTGTTTGATGGAGATGAAAATGACCAATCTATAGAGGGCTATAATTCAAAGGCAACTTGAAAATCAACTCAGCGAGGATCTCGGGGCATGCTCCTAATGAGATGATGGATGGTGTCCTGTAGGATCTCCTCCCAGACCTGTACCAGGGCATCAATGAGCTCCCTGAGCAACCTGCAACCTAGTGATGATGGATGAACCAAAACATAATGTCCCCGAGGTATTAGATTGGATTTAGGTCAGACCACCCTTATGAAGTCTGTTTCTGATTGTTTGGTCAGTGACATTCAAACCAGTGACTTGCTGTAGATCTTTTTGCAGGGTCCTGGCAGTGCTCATCCTGTTCCTTCTTGCACAAAGGAGCAGATAACTGTTCTGCTGTTTGGTTAAGGACCTTTTACGGCCCTGTCTATCTCTCCTAGAGTAACTGCCTGTCTCCTGGAATCTCCTCCATGCCCTTAAAAATGTGCTGGGAGACACAGCAAACCTTCTGGCTATGGCACAGCTTGATGTGACATCCTGGAGGAGCTGGACTACTGGTGCAACCTCTGTAGGGTCCAGGTATCACTTCATGATACCAGTAGTGACACTGACCATAGCCAAATGCAACACTAGTGAAAAAGTGAAAAGACTTAAACAGTGTTTCTTTCATTTTTTTTGAGCAGTGTACATAACACTTTAACCTAGAGTAACACATGAAACTAATAATCATACACGGTTTAAAGAAAAATCAAACATAATGACTTCAATTCATTTTAATTTACTGAAATGGAATAAAATGTTCCTTTGTGCATCATTTCTCTCAAGTCACAGTTTTAGTTCATTTGATTAACACAAGCATTAGTTTTTCTAAAAATACATTTGCCTCAGTAATTTTCCACTGGCTCAGAGGTTGATGTTGATTTTGTGTTTTTCCACTGGTAAACTTTTCACGTGGCTGGCCTGTCCAGGCCTGTTTTATTGCACTCTACTTGTCTCTTTCATTCCATATCATTTGTATTATTAGGTCAGTCATTTAAACCATTAAAACATAACACAGGCTAGAGACAGCTAATCAAATAAGTAGTTGGTTTTAGCTGTGATTTGACATTTATTCTTCAAACCAGTCACACACTGAAGAAGGGCAGCGCACAGGTGAGCAAACCACACACTGGTAATGTGTCTCAGTGACGTTTCAGGTCAGCAATGACGGTACATGCCGCATTCCAGCCAGGGGAACCCATCACACCCCCACCTAAAAATGGTCAAACATATTGAATGAAAAAATTAGCCAGAGCCATCTCCAGCTATCATTTATCATCAGCAGTGAAGGCAAGAGTGCATCTGAAGTTCAAATATTCATTTAGTGTGCTCTCCAACACCAGCTAGCATTATTATTATTATTATTATTATTACACAACAATCAGCCTTAATTGCAATTCTGCATTCAGCTGAGCATTAAAAGCAAACCTGGATGACAGCCACTGCCACACAGATAGAGCCCTTTAATTGGTGAGCGGTAATCTGAGACAGAGGGCAAAGGTCGTGTTAGGTAGAGCTGGTCCAGTGACATTGATCCATGGAAGATATTCTGTAAAAACAAGAGCAAATGTTTAAAATTTCCCTTTTGTTTTTGTTTTTTGTGATAAAGTTATTAGTAGAAAAGTAGCCTGCCTTTTGTTTAATTACTGCTTTCTTAATACAAAGGAAACAAGAAGCAAAATCAGTTCAGAGAGTAAGTGTCACACAGCTAAAGTGAGCTTTGATTTTGACTCATGCTAAGCTAAGCCGGCTGTAACCATTAACTGCTGATACAACAGTTCTGTCACAAAGTAGGCAGTTAATGACTGAACATTGAAAAGGATGCAAATGACTTCCTCATCCGATGAAGAGCTCACTGTGTGAAGCAAATAAAGTGCGTGTCAACATTCAAAGTGCTGCTGAGTCTTTCAGTGTCAACAGTGTACAGTATGTACCCCTCCAGTGAGGCCAAAGATCCTCTCCAGGTCAGGCGGGGTCAGGATGTCCCTGCCCACCACGGATTTTTTAAACCCGGGGGCATATTCCTCCACCCAGTCAAACACTGAAGAGGCAGAAACACACATGCTTTTCACTCAAACATGTTAATCAAGATACAGTACATTTAAACAGTGCAATTCATTTGAATACTTTACTAATTTTGGAAACTATACCTCCTAATTTTTACCAGTCAACATGTAAATATGATTCATTGTTCCATTAAAATAGTAAGTAAGCTTCCATGTCATTTTCTGACATGGAAGCCTGCCATAGTAAGCTAGAACTAAATGTACTAGCAATGAACACATCTGGTACACTCAAAGCTATAAGAAGTCCTGGACTATTTATGTTTCTTACCACTGTCTGCAAAGTCCTCCCGGTCCTGGTCCGTCCACTCCCTCTCTTCTATGTGGTAGGGGGTGAACTGGGTAAAAAGCGACACAACGTGACAGCCAGGTGGAGCCAGAGTAGGATCCAGCACAGAGGGAATGGTCATTTCCACCATAGGTCTACAAAAATAGAGGAACATGATGTAATGAGATGATGGATTGGCAAGAAATGTTCAATAAAACACATTAAAAAGATAATTTTTTAAAGATAAATTTAGATGATAATATTCAAGTAGTGCTGATTTTGAATTCTTTTAGCCTCACGTACTCAGTAAGTGTTAACTTATGTACAGACACTCCAAGAAAAAGATCAAACGTCGAGTGGAGAGACATACACACTGATTCAAGGCTAGGTATTATCTATGAGATAAGGATACTGTATATGAACTACTTATGCAAGTAAGCTGGAAAATTATCTGGAGAAAATACATACCACAAAGAAATATGAGAAAGGACATTTTAATGTATTACATATACTAATGATCGCTAAGGTTTTAAGGTTTAAGCGCTCGACATTTCACTGCTCACTATAATTCATTCAACCATTTGCAACTGGACAGTTAATCCCTTATCTACATTAACAAGCACCTAAACCTTTGCCCTGCATTTTTTAGTTCAGTAAGAAATGTGTGACTAGTACTTGTGTGTAGTGTAAATCTGTGCTTGAACATTAACTGAACCTGGATTTTCCAGAACGAACACTTCTTTGAGCAGCATCTTTTGCGTGTGGTTGGTCAGATAAGAAGCAGTATGATTTAGTATGCACAAATCTGACATGTTTAAATTATCACTTAGTGCGGAGACATGTTTACCTTGCTGAGGGACGTCCATTTTTGGCTTCTTTATATGCCGTCTCCAGCACATCCACGCTTTCACAGTTTAGATGAATTGAGCACTGATGGTGTGGTCCAGGTTTATCACCTGGTGTGGGAGATGCTAAGAAGTTTGGCAACTTGTCTACAGCCACTGTAAAAAAAAAACACCCAAAAAAACAGATCACAACATGGAAAATTACTTGGAATCATGTTTGCTCTTGTGTTGGTGGTACCAAGAGCTTAGCGAGTGATCTAATCATAATAATATAAGACGCTGCAGTAAGTGTTTCACCTAAATATATATATATATATATATATATATATATATATATATATATATATATATATGTATGTATATTTATAAAACATATGGGTGAAAAATGCCTATGAGACAATGAGCCCAATGGATATGAGTCTTAGTAGAAGATTCTTTGAAATTCTGCTTCTTTTGAATCCTACCATGCGCCAAAGGAGCTTGAAAGAGAAAAACGATCTATTGTATTTCGGGCTGATTATGTTTATATTATACTGGCAGTTTTAACATTCAGTTTCTAGTTCATTTACAGTTGGTGTGACCGACTCACCATTGATCTTGGTAACAGGTGAAGTGTAGTTGATCTGATCTACTGCTTTGATGAATTCTGGAGAAAGGGCAGACTGCAGAGATAAACAGAGGCCAGAATAAATGACATGTTCCAGTTTACTTACATGTGATGTTCAGTTTTCTTAGCTACCTGTGGCGTCAGGTTCTTGAAGGTTACATATGGGGTAGCACTTGATAAAACAACTTTACTGTGGATTTCTGTGCCATCCTTGAGCACCACCCCCTTAGCAGCACCATCTGAACCAACCAGGATCTGCTCTACATCCTGCCAAGGATTAATGTTATACATGCATAAAATTGGTGATGCTAGAATTTAATTTCCATGAATCCATGAAATAAACAGCATCAAATCAATATGATTACCTTCTCAGTAAAGACATCTACACCATAAGATCGAGCAGCACTAGCAATAGCCTGAGACACCCCCCCCATGCCTCCTTCTACATAACCCCAAGCACCTTTCTCCTTCTCCACCTCTCCCATCACGTGGTGCAAGAGTACATACCTGCAAGTCAAAAACATTAACTCAGTTTTAATTATGCCCAGTTGCATCTAAAATCATGAGTGTTTGCATGCCATAGGCTCCTGTGTCTCACCCACTGCCAGGGTTACTGGGACTGGTCATGGCTCCTATCACACCATCAGTAGCCAGCGTGGCTGTCAGTGGCTCTGAATCGAACCACTGAGTGAGAATCTTTCACACAAAACACAAGTTAGCCATGTAATCTATAAATAACAGCAACTAATGACTTTTGTGTAATCTGTCACCAACCTTTATTATTGGAGCAGTTAGGATTTCATAAAAGTCTGGAACATTTCTGCCCAGTTTTAGACCTTTAAATTAAAAGCCCAAAATAGCCACGACTCAATTACTGTCGTATGCAAATTAAGTACTTGCAGAATAAGCTCATATTGTAAAATAAAAAGTATTTTAAAATTCCACCGACTCACCGCATTGGAAAATAGGCATTAGTGTTTTAGCTGCAGCCAGCCTCCTCCTCAGAGATCCAGAAGTGATACCGGGAATATCTACAGGTGGAGCATCCAGGAGAGGGTGGATAGCATCTGCTAGCTTCTCCAGGTGTGCAACAAATTCAGGATAAGCCTGTATATATATCAAAGAATAGATGAAAATGTGGGAGAGCATAGGTATGTGGGATTGTATCAAAAAAAAAAGTAAAGGTCCAAGAAGGCACAGAACAACTTTTTTTTAGTTAATACTAATATGACAAGAGCTTAAAACACATGTGTAAGATGCTGAGTCAGCCTCAATGCATACAGCTACTTATCAGCCATCTTAATACTTAAATCACCTTAGCATCCTTCTGTGAGAACTTGCCAATCTCCTTCTGGTTGCTGGCGAGATCGGAGCCCAGAGTCAGAGACCGTGGGGGAGCACCTCTCACCCCCTCCTCCAATATGGGGGTGAAAGCATGGGGATCTCTCATATACACCTTCAGCCCATGTTTCTGAATTTTTAGAAAAAGACAATGCAAAATGAAAGAAATGAAACTGCAACAAGACCCAGCCCTGATATCATCTAAATATGTCTAAAATGTTTCTTTGCGAACTGGATTTGTGTACCTCGAGCTCCAGGTCTCTGTATATGTGCGGCCGCAACAAACTGAGCAAGTAGGAGCACCTGGAGAAACGGAAGCCTGCATACGAGAGTGTCTTTTTTCTTAGAAGAATAAAACTCACCGAACAGTGTATAACACTACAAACATGTCATAACTATTAACTTGACTTGAGCCAGGATTTTTTTTCCCCCACAAAGTCCATCCTACCAGGGAAGATCTCCTCTGAAACAGCTGCACCTCCCAGCACATGTCTGCGTTCCAACACCGCTGCCTTCAGTCCTCCCTTCTGAAGATAGGCAGCCTACACGCATACAAAGCACAAGTCACCTTGACCATGTTGCTGAACCCTTTGGTTTTAATAGCTTATTGTACAGGGAGATGTTTGGAGACAAATACATAAACTCACTGCCACAAGTCCATTGTGTCCTGCAAAAAATATAAAAATATTCCAGTTTGTCTGAACATTTGTTTACATGAAACTGTTTAAGATACTAAATCAGTATAATTGTGCTGTAATTAAAAGTTTTTAAATACTTTGCACATGCACTGTGCTCTGCAGAAATCTGTGCAGTCGAGTCGAATGATTTCATAGCTGAACAATTAGGATTAAACTATGAGCCAACTCACTTCTCTTTGAAGGCATTCGCGTTTGTTTATATTACGGAGAATACTATTTATATTTCTCTTCAGCAAACTTTGCTGAAACGTTGTATCGATTTTGCAAAATGTGACGCCCGTTGTTACACTATAGCTGGCTTTCTGCATTTTTTTTTTTTTAAATTTTTTGACGACTCTCACCTCCGCCGATGATCAGTGCATCGTAACTGGATTTTAAAGCAGTGTGACTCGATCTGGAGCCAGTCACCGTCCCCGCAAGAGTGACAACGCTTCGCCCTCGGTAAATCCACGCCGCTGCAGCCATGGCAGGAGTTCGGAGCGTTCTTCCACTTCAATCCCTCCCTCTTTTATTGTAAAGTAGATCCGGGTTTTCTTCTCGGGCCAAGACTGCAACCCATTGACCTCCTGAGTTCTGGAAACAGATCCAGGAATATGGCAGTGACAGATAGCAGTTATATAACCTAGCCTGCATGTTCTTAAAGTGCAGTGGAAGTGGTTCATTTTTGATGTACTGACTGCAGAGGTCGCGAAATGGCACATCGGCTGCGCTAGATAACAAATGTGGCGCTTCTACCACATACATCAGCTCTGAGACATTTATGGGCTGTTTCAGTTTACACTGCAACAGTTCAAGCTTTACAGTGTGGTAGCGTCTACACTCGGTGGTCACGTCTCTCTTCTGCCCTGCTGCTTGCAACTACCCAGAGCATAAATACAAAAACAAATAAAAGCAAATTGGAAATCGGATATTTATCCAATTTAGAGTCACTAAATGACGGCGGAAAAAGTGACAACCAACCACCTCATACTGTTATTCTGAAAGTGAACACTTGGGGGCAGGATTGTTCCATTAATATCAACTTCACGGTCTGAACTTCACGGTCCCGCAAACACTAACACCTCAGTGCATCAGGAGCATCACCCAAACTGTGTGTACACTCAAATGTGGGGCGCCCCCTCCAATCGAACAGAAGAGAGCAGCACTGTGTGATGTTTACTTGCAAAGCTATTCTGCAGAGACTGCCTGCTTACCTCTGGGTAAGCAGGCAGTCTCTGCTTGCTTGGATTTAAAAATGGCAATTGCAATGTCAGGTCACAGGACACTTTATTTTCATTAGCTGTACCTCTTATTCTCACTGAACTTGGGGAAAAATGGTTTCAAATACTTTGCTGCCTATAAATGGAATGAGCTACAAAAAACAAAACAAAAACAAACAAACTATGAAACTGCATTCTCTGATTTCACTGGAACATTTTAAATTACTCTTGCTTGTTTTTCTTAATTTGTGATCATGTATAATCTGTCGCTTTATTATGTGTCTGTCTTAATTTTTGTATTTTTTTTGTACACAGGTCTCTCTTGAAAAAGAGATCTCAAGCTCTGAATTAATGCCTATTGAGAGGCAGAACTTGGGTACCTGCAAATATCAGATCTTTTTAAAGTATGCATGTGAAGAGAATCATTTTATCCACAGAGCTGAAACAAGTTTATGCAAAAAAAAGAAAAAGAAAAATGTAATTACATAAATGAATGAAAAAGTATAATAATCGAGAAGTGTTCTTCATTCTTGTCTGGTTTGTGGCTCATCTCACTGTAAGGGCCCACCTTAAGAGCGCTAAGATGAGCTCTTAACACAGAATGGTTTCCTAGTGCTGCTGTTGAAGATGTCATGTTGGCCTAGTGGTTCACTCACCTTGTATTAATGAGATAAGGAGCCATGCTGTGGAACCATCCAGGGAGTTGGTGGAGCAGGAGAAGGAGATTGTCTGCTTGGATCTAAGGAAGGGAGGGTGTTAATTGGTACAAAAACATCCAAACACAGCAGAATATAAGCAAGTTATCGTCTCATCTTGTCCATATAATTTTGATTTTTGACTATGTTTTGCTTAGACAGTGTAAAATAATTCCTGAGGTCTATATAGATTGTGCACTCTGTTGGTAGAGGAAATGAAATGAGGCGTTATGGTGATCTAGAGTTTCCCGCTAGACCTAACATGCCTCTCCCCTGGTGTATTAGAGTAGCATTAGTTTCAGGGAAGAGAAATGATCCTGATATGTTGTCTTCTTGGTTTTCCTTTAAGGAACGTCTGTAGTAAATCATCCAATCAACCATAACTAGATCAGAAGATCGAGGCAAGAGATTTTCTTCTTGTAAGCAGAAATTAACACTTCATTCCCCTTTGTCGGCAGAAATTCAACACTACTGCCCTTGGAGGCTCTCCCCGGCAATAAAGGAGAAAATGCAATTATGGTATAATAGCTCCGCACCAAAACACAATTAGCCCATTTTCTGGAAAAAAGCGATCCTGTGCCTCCAGGCAGAGAGGTTCAAGAGTGAAGATGTTAAGCCTCTCAGCATTTGCAGTAATTTAATCATAAACTACTCCAACAGCAGTCCATAAAGGGTATAAAATGAGTATACAAGGTTCTTTTTCTTGATGTAACAAATTACAGACTTTTAGCATTCCTGGTGAAGTTCAGTGTCAATCGGGAGATTTTCTCATTAAATAAGAAAAACTGAATGAACTTCATATCAGTTTTTGTCATGTGACCAAAAAAAGCTAACTAAAGTCAGGTGTAGTGTTGTGGTTATGAAAAATGCTTCACTGTACAGTGAATGAATAGATTTGAATAACTGCGACATGACAGGCAGAGCCTTCTCAGTGTGCTGTGGAAAAATGATACATTTAATCTACTGTGAACACTTAACTACAACATCCTACAATAAGTGAACATTTACTGAATTATCAATTCATGATTATAGGCAAGTGATCTTCATGCATTATTCTCTAAATAATATATTCATATAATAAAAAGATCTTCTTAATGATTATAAATTTTACATTTAATTTTTTTTAAAGTAACACAAAATCTGAATGTTCATGAACAAATAAAAGTGTAGTGTGCAAAATGGCTTGAAAGCAGGTAAAAATCCCCTGCCTGTCACACTCCAGTCTGCAGAAGTAGAAATATCAGTATTAAGTTTTTATCTTTTTTTGACATAAAACTGGAAAAACATTAAACATGTAGCATTTAAAAACTTTCCTCCACTATTAATGATGTAAAATGTGTTACATCATAATTCAGAGGATATTTGCATTTGTATGCCAAATAAACAACAATTTAAATTCAGTGGTTACAACCAAAATGTGCATGAACTTCATCATTAGGACCAACTTTGCATATAAACACTAACTCATATAAAATTATGTTACTTACTGGAAAATCTACTTACAGTTAAACCCAGTTTCATCATTTGATTGTGGCTGACCCGCCACTTCTAAATAATAATCATCTATGGATCAGCCAAAGAACATTAAACCACTTGTGTATTATTGTGGGGTCAAGCACAGGCACATTTGTGGATCCTTTGAGTCCTGTAAGTTGCAGGGTGTGGCCTCTGTGCTTTGGGTTTATCCCTCGGATACTCAATCACCCTGAGATCTGGGGTGTTTAAGCAGTTTTGGCAGGAAGGGCCATGACTCAGGACGGTCATTTTCATAGCGGGATGTGTCTCGTCTGCAACAATTTGGGTGGGTGCTAAATGTCAAAGTGACATCCACTCAAGTGGCATGTCGCTTTGACACTATGACCCCAAATTTTCCAACAGAGCACTGCATTGTAATTTGAAAATCAGTTACTCATTAACCTTGACACTGATCGGTATGCATTAGTGGGCTGAGCACATGAACATTGATTGCAGTTTGGATTTTAGACACCGTCACAAATGACACTTGAATAGCACCACATGACATGAGTGACAACAAAAACTGCCAAACAGTGAATCTGACCCATTCATCTTATAATCGCATGCGTCTTGTTTCCTTCTCAGCTACTAAAAGACATTTTTAGGCTGACCTAAAGTGACCTTCGGGTCTTTTTGATGGCTTTCGCAGATGAGCCACCATGTAGCAATGCCTCAAGTCAAATGCCACATGACCGGATTTGAAACGCTCACCAAAATGCAATCAAGAGCGACATGCATACCACCCAATGCTGTAAGGAGGACTTGGCTATTGTAACCAATCAGAGCTTGTTTCTTCGTCGCGGCCTGTGGTAGGACTCGCTGTGTTTGTCCGTCACGGCCTCCCTCGCCTGGCTCTTGCGGCTGTCAGGGGTAGAGGAGGGGAGGGAATGGTGTAGAAGGGAAGTAACCGTGAAAGCTCCCCAGGGGAATGTAAAGTTTAAGGCTGAGGTCTGCGAGCAGCCGCGCACGCGATCCACAAGACTTAACACATCCCCTTGTTTCTCATGGAAGCAGATGGATTTGTGAGGAGGCGTCGGATGACAGCGGAGACTACAGGCAATGATCCCGGGGTTGCAGGAGCTTCTGCCGGGGCAGAAGTTCGATGGCTGGGGGGCAGATTCTGGGGAGTTTCGGAAAGTATCGTGGCAAGTCTGACACCCCGGATCGGAGGGGAAGCCGAACTACAGACTGTTGATTTACTCCGCAGTGCCCAAGATGCACAATCAGAGGACTGTGAACCGGACTATGAGGGTTTGCCACAGGGAGCCTCCACTAGCACCCACATGTTGGCTGGAGCTGTGGCCGGGATCATGGAGCACTGCCTCATGTTCCCCATCGACTGTGTTAAGGTAGCGCGGCTCACTGGCTAACCAGCGGACCCACCACGTTCTGTTAATGTTGAATGCTTCGTCTGGGTGGTCTCTGCCACGGTCTAGTGTTGTTATTCGTGTAGCTATCGTGCATGTATGTTAGCATAGCTTATTAGCTTGCTCGCTAACCCAAACACGCTGCAGAGCTGGCTGCTGTGAGGACAAGGTCAGTCGGCTCAGTTAGCGTTTAACAGCTTTATTAGCTTACTTCTTAGCATGCTATTACAGCGTCAGCCAGAGTGCGAATATCATTGTGTGCCAGGTAGCTGTTTAGCTGCCATTCAATCCAAAGAGGAGTAGCTGCATATAACTAATAACTTCATTACTAAATCAGTCTGCTGTCAAGAGTTTGAGCGGATGCAGCGTTACGTAACTGTGCACGTTTGTGCGAGCAAATACAAAAATACTTTGCTAAATTAAACTACCTAATAATTCCAAACCGAACAATTGGGGAAATGTGTTCTCCCTGTTTACAAAAACAAGTTGTTTTTCTTGCAACGTACGCCCTTCCGGCTCCGACTATTACAAGATTGAAGGCAATTTACCCCCTCCGCACCACAGTGGAGCAGCTGTTGCTGCTTTCCCAAAATCCCAATGTAGCAGTTGCATGGAGCAGCAGAGCAACTGCCCCACACACCATAACTTTGCAAAGGTTGTTTATTACATGAATCATGCAGCATTAGTGGACCGGAGTTTTTAATTTTGTGTGTCCTCTCAAAGTTTCTAGGGAGGCGTGTCCTTTTACCCCCGTGGAGGTCAGTGGTTGCAGCCGTGCCCTGGTGATTATTACTGTGTAATTGTATAACAGGAAGAAGACCACAGAGATAGGGCAAGTGACAGGGAGGTTTAGAGCAGTCAGCTGTGCTTGTCAGGCTGAAAAGCTGCACTCTAGCTTTATCCACGTCTCTTACACCTGTAGTGCACGTATGCCGGTTGCAGGCCTGAACCTGGACAAGGCCAGTTTTTTAGTTTGTGTAAAGTTTCTGCTGCGTAACTAGTGTAGCTCACCATCTTTCCAAGCAAATCACACAGGAGATTTGGGGAATTGGGATATGGCAAAGTGCAATCAGGGAGTACCTGCACACCAAATCCTGGCTACCCTTAACAGAAATATACATTTGCTGGCAGGTGTCGACAAAGACCCACTCCAAAAAAAAAAAGAGTAGTATTTGGAATGCATTTAGCATTATATTTTGATTTGTGCAGAGTAGCTGTGGCAAAAAAAGTCTTTTCCTCCACGATAAGCTTCCTGCACGATAAGCTCTTCTCTTAAGAGGTTGTTGTGTAAATATAGTTCTGAATAGGCTGGTATTTAGTCATTCTTGTATCGTAAATCCCAGTAATTTGTTACGGATCTAAAGAAGTGTGCTCTAATTGTAAGTCTGTCAGAGTCTACTCTTTGCAGTGTTTGACTCTCTTGTCAATAAAAAATAAAACCCATAACAGTCCCTTTTTTTTTAACCTAAAGAATAGAGGAAGTATTTACAGCATTACATTACAAAGGCCATTGTTATATAACCATTCACTATAGATAAACAGAGCACACCTACAGCTGGTGCGGACACCACACGTGTATGTATCATGACCATGATTGAATGAGGAGCCGTGTAGTGATATTACAGCCACTCCTCAATCTCATGCAGGTTATGCAAATGTGCGCAGTGACTTTGTGTGCAGTATGCTTATAGCATTGTCCTACAGCTGTAGCATAGATTGACACAAGGTCGTGCTTGCAATTTTTAGGGCGTGCATGCACACAGTGGGGTTTAAGTTTGTCCATTCAGCTGGAAGTTTGGTATTTAGGGGATTATGTCGCTGCTGGTTCCTTAGAGACAGACATGCTCATACAGTCCACTCATGCAACCCTCTCTAAATATCAAATACCAGGTGACTGAAACACTAATCGCTTGCACTTGTCTTTTAGTGCATATATATAATCTATCATTCATCCCATGTGTGTGTTTGAGCATGTGCTAGGAGGAAAAGAGAAAGGTGTGCTTCAGGGTCAGTGGGAAAAGAAGCTTAGAGGAAGTCAGCTTATGTCCCTTTGTGACCCTGGAGCTTGTAATTGCATACTTCCTTGTATTCAATTATGCATGTACACCAAGATACACCCCACACAATGCCAAATACCTCATTTCCCTCATTTAACCCATGATTCACAATGCATTCTATTCAGAGCGCTCTTCATTGTCTTGCTGGGCAAACATATGGAACAAGTTAAATTATGCATTACATCCTATTTTTAGCTCAAAATCAGGTCAAATAGAGCAAACGTAGTACTTAGTTTAATAGCAGATAAGATGGGCACACTGCTGACTATTTTTTACATTCCAGTGTCATCTTTTTTCCAGACACGAATGCAGAGTCTCCAGCCCGACCCCGCGGCCCGTTACAGGAATGTGATGGATGCTCTTCGCCGGATTGTAGCCACAGAGGGGATCTGGCGGCCATTGAGAGGCCTGAATGCAACAGCCATTGGGGCGGGACCTGCCCATGCCCTTTATTTTGCCAGCTATGAGAAAATCAAAAAGACTCTAAGTGATGTGATTCATCCAGGGGCTAACAGCCATTTGGCTAATGGTACCATAAAACACCCATACACAGTTTATATTATAAATGAATAGATCATGTATAGCAATCTTAACCATGAGATCACTACAATAGGTTGATATTTAGGACTTTCCCAGCTCAAAGCCTGTTGCCAAATGCCCTCCTCTGTGAAGCTGCTGACTCAGCCTAATCTCTGTGTTGCCTGACCAGTCCAGAAAACCCCCTGGCAGGACATCAAATCGGATAAACGCTTTTCATAGCTACAGTTGTACACTGTAAAGAAAAGCCAGGGACAGCTGCTGGGTTCTCACTGGCTTCAAGGAACGTTAAATAGTGACCAAAGTATAGCAAAACCACCATAGCTTAAAAAAAAATCAGATTCAATTTGCTCTGACTGTCAGCCATTTATTATTCCTTGTTCTCCCTACTTTCTCTTTTTCTTCTGTTTCAGTTTAGTGGGAGGCTGGGTAAGTCCTCTTTCTCCCATCTCATCCACTCTTTTCCCTGTTGGTCCTCTTCTGTTAAGCTTAGGATTTTGATTTCAGTCTCTCAAATGAGGAACAAATGGGGTTTATCCACTAGGTGTCTCTCTTTGCTTAGGTTTTGCTTTCCAGACATGGTCAGAAATACCCTTCGCTTTACACCAACAGTTTATTGAATTTCCAGAAATTCTGCTGTGAATTGCTCTTTTGAACTTGACTTTAAAAAAAAAGAAAAAGACTGCGTAAACTGTGCTGAGGTCAAATGGGTTCTGTTGCGAGTGAAAAATTCTCTTCTGCTGTCTCTTCTAGTTTCCTGATTCGCTGTAATTATCTGAATGTGTAGTGACTTCCGAGGTGTGTTTGTTTCAGGAGCAGCTGGGTGTGTGGCCACACTGCTTCACGATGCAGCCATGAACCCAGCTGAAGGTAAGGGCAGCATTTTACCGTGCAGTGCCACAGAATCAAGATGCACTTTTTTTTTCTTTCAAAACAGCAGTTTTGGGTTTCAGTGCAGAAACCTACAGGTGTCACACCTGGGCCAACTATCTTCACATGTCTGCCTCAACACTGTAGCCTAACATACTTTCACAGCTGTCTCTGGTCCACCTGCCCAAACATGTCAGTAGAAGGACACTGGTTTGAGTCCTCATGTGCAGCTGTTAGATGGGGTGCAGCTGTCTGAGCAAAGACATACTATATCTTTCTGTGTGTTTATTCTTTATTCTAAGGACAGCTTTACTGCAGGTGATGGTTTACTAATATTTTTTTTTCTTCCCATGTTCTTCCACTCTGGACACTTTTGGCCTTGTCCTGCATCAATACATCTACCCATGTCTGTCTCAGTTGTGAAGCAACGAATGCAGATGTATAACTCGCCCTATCGTGGCGTGTTGGACTGTGTACGTGCAGTGTGGCAGAAAGAGGGCCCTTCTGCATTCTACCGCAGCTACACCACCCAGCTCACCATGAACGTGCCCTTCCAGGCTCTCCACTTCATGACCTATGAGTACCTTCAGGAGCTGTTAAACCCACACAGACAGTACAATCCCTCATCCCACATGCTGTCCGGGGCTTTGGCCGGAGCAATCGCAGCTGCGGCCACCACACCTCTGGATGTCTGCAAGACCCTGCTCAACACCCAGGAGTCTCTCACTCTAAGCTCCCTGTCTTCTGGTCAAGGAGCCCACAGACATATCTCAGGCCTGGCCCATGCCTTCCGGACAGTATACAGGCTGGGCGGCCTGCGGGGCTTCTTCAAGGGAGTCCAAGCGAGGGTCATCTACCAGATGCCCTCAACAGCCATCAGCTGGTCAGTCTATGAGTTCTTCAAGTATGGACTCACCAAGCATCAGCACAGCAAGAGGAGAACACAAAAAATGGAGGCTGAGATGAAGGTGTCTTCTTAGTTAAATCCACTCTTGGCTCTTCCTGCAAAATAAATGTGCACATAGTATCTGACTAAAATCCACTTCAGCTGTCCCAATCCCTATCAGACAAGGCAGATAAGAAAGACGTCCTTGAAGGCAGTTTGAGTAGATATATTTCTTTACCATTCAAGAATAGATATGGTTTAAGTAATAGGACAACACATTGATACAGCATTATAGAACTAGTTGACCTCCGTTTTTCCAAGCTGAAGCTGGAAGAAGTTTTAAGCTGGAAAAGTAGCCAGCAGAGGGCAGTAGTGTTACTTTGTTAACTCTTGGTAGTTTTGTAGCTTCACTGTCCAGGACCGGATTTTTATTTTTCCCCATCCAAAGTTTGAGTTTGCAAATAGCTGACTCCTTATCCATATCCCTCATGATGGATGGAGCATTCAGTCCTTAATTCGGCATCTTTAAGGAATCAACTTGAAGAGAGAATATCTGCATTTATTTCCTGAAATGTGTCAGTGTCCAGAAATCTTTAGACAATAAATCAAACTTGGCCAACACTGCAACTCAAGTTGAGAGAAAGTCTATTTTATTTTTTTGTTTTTATATATAATTAAACTTGAAATATTGACAACTTCACAGATTAAGAAAGAAAATCTTAGTTTAAACTGACTGAGGCTTCCCTTTTGCTTTGCAGGCAAAGTATATAAATATGATTAATCTACTTTTTGTTTTTCAAATGCCCATGTTTAAGACAGTTAGCTATGATGTAATTAGGCAGAAAAATACAAATTTTTAGATGCTCCCAGGTATCTGAGTTATGCATTTAATTTATTTTTCTTGATTTTGATTCGTCAGTTCATATTTTATGTCCAGAGACTGTTACTTTTTCCCTACTTCTATGATTAGTCACAGTGTACCCCTTTGGCACAGGAGACAAGGACAGCTTTAAAAAAAACAAAAACAGGCCTTTGTGTGCATCAGCTGTCACTAACAGTCTGTTTTCAGCTTGTAAACAACAGAGTTTCATTTTTTGCATTCAACAGCAATGGCCGTGTATATTACGCTGTATCCAAAAGAATCTCAAGAGCCTACATATACATCTGTACCCACGCTATAATGGAAGCTGTCATTCTTATAGATTGATGTCTGATTGTTTCTGGCACTGAATTGCACTTGTGAAATAAAGACCCAGCAGAAGGGCTCTATTCACTACTATTAAAAGGTGGAGAGCCCAACTTTCTTTAAATGTTTCAGTTTTTTTTTCTTTGTGTGTGTGTGTGTGTGTTGCAAGAGAATAACTTAATACAAAGGTGTGATGCTTTGTTAGCTTTATTAGTTTATGGACCACACACAGCCCGCTTTTATGCCAAGTGGGCTGGAAGCCTTTGCATGAACACCAATAAATGAAGCATCCATTAACAAAACAAAAAGGAGAACATGGTGACAGTACTCCATGCACTTTAATGTGTTTTGGTAACCCTTGGTAATGTCCTTATCAGTAAGAACTCGTAAGTAACTGTAAAGCTCTCATGATGTATTCTTAACAACTTATTCTTAACCCTACACACACACAAAGTTTTCACACTTTGTGGAGCCATCTGGTGGGCCAGATCGGACATTTCGGCGGGGCAATTCTGGCCTTTCGGTGGTGTGTTTGACACCCTGGACTTTTAAATGTTCTCGTAAATTCACCAGTCAAAGAGAAGCAATTGTTGTTTTAATCCGTATAAAAGATCCAGAGCGTTTGTTTCCCTGTGGAACAGAAAGCAAAGGATGGGGTGGATCAAAAGGAGACGGTGCCTGCAGCCACATCTGTGCTGTCAGAAACACACTGCGAGGTTGTGTGTGTTTGCTGGTATTTACTTTTCATTCAAGGCAGGTACAGTTGTTTTGTCTTGAGCACAGGTGCACGTTTCAACTTTGACCCTCAAGACTAAAAGCACAACTTGGAACTTGTGAACACACTGGCTGGATACAAACTGCTGGAAGAGTGAAGGTTTGGAATTTAACAGCTAACTAAATAAAGGAAAGATGGTGAGGACCTGAAAGATGGATTATGGCTAAGTGTGTTTCAAACTAATATTGGTCCCAAAAACATCAGATTTTTAGTTAATATTTGCAAGAGGAAACACTTTTAATGTAAATTGAACTGACCATAGATGACATCCATATATATATATGTGTGTGTGTGTGTAAAAAACTAACATTTGCACAACATCTTCAAACCTGAGATATTTTTAGTACTGATTAATAAATGATTAAGCATTACTGAAATGGTTTGGCAATACTGAGACAATACAAATAAACAAACAAACAAGAAAAAGAAAATGAGCAAAGAAAAGTGCTTTTGAAGAATGTCCAAGAGTAGATTATTTAGATAATATTTCCTTTTGAGCCTCATTTGACTGAATCTGTTTGTGGAAAGTAAAAATATTAACAATTTCATATATATATAAATAGACATGTTTGTAATTCAAAAGAATACAAATTCACCACCAGTTCTGCTCCGTTTTCTCATGAACCATAGACAAATAAAAGAAAGACATAAACATGTTTAATAACTCTTAAATCATAATGTTTGAAATGCCTTATTTGTTGCATTAATTCATTTGTTCATGAAGTGTGCATGAGTTACTATTAATTCATGTTGTTGGTACTTCATGTGGTTTCACATTATTTATGCTTGTTCATGCATGAAGGGATGTGAGTGCATTCATTCGTGTGAATAACTCATGCACACTTACCAATACCAAACTACGGCTCATATATTATCTACTGATGTGTTTCTTGTATCTGTTTAGAAGTGTCTTGACAGTGTTTGACAGCACAACATAATTTAGTCATATCAAAGCAGCTAACATTTACAACTTTGTTATTGATCAAGCAGGGTAAAATGTTGCATTTTTGATGCATGACTGCACCCTGAAGAAGCTGTGTACTTAGAAACTGATATTTTACTTACATTTGCAGACTTCCTGTAGGTCAAAGCAATGATAAGCAGTCTTTTGATGTAACAGTGCTTGGCATGCTTCCATTGTTGCTCTTTCTAACAGATATGAAACAACCACAGCATCAACACCAAAATCCTTTAGTTAGAATGCAGCATTTGAACACATGAGTTTTAGAGTAGCAGGCTTAGCACTTGGTGATGAGTGACAGCTCTCCCACCTCAGTCGCTACACACACACACACACACACACACACACACGCACACACACACATAAACATGCTGGTCAGGCAGACACCTGTTCAAACAGGGAGTGTTAATGAACTGTTTCTGTTGCTTGCTCTCTCTCACTATGTCTACATGCATGTACAGTATACAGTCTGTGTGGTCTGTCACAGTTTATCCTGTTAGCATGGTGTACTTGTATCTCTTTCCTTCTCTGTGTGTGAATAAGCATGGCTACTCCAAATCTCAGCAGTCTGAGAGGAGTAAACTATTTAGTCTGGTCATTTGCCCGTCTCTTTCTTACTATATTTGTGTGTGTGTGCACATGTGCACTTCAGTGAAGATAAAGGGATTATGAGACTAAGCATTATGCAACATAATATGACATCAATCCATTATGTGTCTGAATAATATGTGGAAACAGGACAGTACATGTACCAGTTGGAGAGCCCTGATTTTGTTAAAGCTGGCTGGGTTGCTTCATTGGAACACAGCTTTAATATGTTTGTTTAGTTTGTTGTACTCAGTCAAATAATTAAATGCAAAGATACAGTGTATCGAAACACACTCACATTATGTTGTGTAAGAAAAATATGAAAGGGGACACTTTTATATGTAAATCATGTCTCTTCAGTTTCTTTTCATGTGGTCTATCATTACCTATAGAAAAAACATTACCACACATTATCACAGCGCTTGCTCAAATTTCATCTGAAATTACTGTTCTCAGTCTTCTTGCTCATCCTCGTCTTCCTCCTCTGCCTCTCCATCCACTGTTTGGTACCAACTTTCAACACACCCTTCCAGCCTAAGCACTCTGAACTGGCTTATATCGGTGACGTCACATCGTTAGCAACAAGTGTGAACAACTGTGAGCCGTTGTGTTTAAGAAATGACATCTGTGCCGTTTAACTTCTGCCTCCTTCAAGATTGCAAATGAATCACTGTGCGAAAATGTGTTTTAGTGAGTGAGTATGTGCTTAGAGTTTTGCAGAGAGCTGCAAGTTGTGTCTAACTAGATGAAAGCTGGTTAACATTTTTGCCAAAAAATGAACGTATTCAGTATATTCATTTAGATCATTGAGAATTTGAGACTGTGTTTCAGCAATTCTGGTTGACACCGTGAGTTGTGTTACAATCCATATTATGACAACAACAGCAACTAAATAAACAGAACAACAGTCCATCATCCTTTTAAACATGAGAAATGCAAAAAAAAAAAAGAAAAAAAGAATTACTTCTGTTACAGAAATTAAGTTAACTACAGTGTCATATTAGCATTTAATGTCACCTCAGACTGGAGCCCTAGAGTTCAATTAGCAGACACATATAACATCAGTTGTTCAGAGGACACATCATATTCAGGCCTCTGTGGTCGAACATGCAAAGAAAGCAGTTCAATAAGAGAACAATAAGAACAAGAGGACTTCGTCAAAACACAAGAAATAGAAATGAGACCAGTTGGTCCTTATTTGGTTCTAACCACTGTGTCCAGATGAGACAGAGAGAGGGTGAGTTGGTGGTATCTGCATATGTGGTTTCCATCTTGAAGTATGGAGGAGGCATAATAGTGGGAAGATGGGCTTTGCTGGACGTTCATCTAACCTAAACTCAGGGGATGGTGGACTGAGATGAGTTGGGCAAAGGCGTGAAGGAAAAGTAAGTGCTCAAGGCAGTTCGCTGGGTGAAAACGCCTCGTTGATGTCAGTGGCGAATGGGCAGACTGCTTTAAGCTGATAGGAAGGGAACAGTGTCTAAGTAGATAAACATTTGTTACAGCCAGGGTATACAGAAGAGCATCTCTGAACACATCAAAACTTGAAGCAGATGTGCTAAAGCACCAGAAGACACCAGAAGATGTTAGGGTCAGTATTTGGCATAAACAAAATGAAAGCATGGGTCCACCCTGTCTTGCATCAGCTGTTCAGGCTTCTGCTGCCGTAATGGTGGGGCGGATATTTTCTTAGCACACTTCAAGTCACTTACCACCAATTTAAAATGCTTTTTACACTTTCAGCATGCTCAATGTTTTTTTATACAATGTAGAAAGTTGAAGTAGTGGAAAACCCTAAAATAAATAGTTGCGTCCAAAGCTTTGACTCATACTTTCATTCACTGGGAGGTCTGATGGTGAGAGTGAGCTCAGATAAACTGCAGAGCCAAAGGTGGAAGTGAGTAACAAAAAGTTGTATAACCTGACTTATAAAGACATTGACATGTTTAACAATTTATTTAAACATCAAACATTTACAACTCCAAGCCTCTAAATAGAACACCGTCATTCTGATAATGCTGTGTACCATTATGATAATATGCATCTTATCACCTATTACAGCAGTTATCCACTTCAAACAGAGCAATTTACTTTTACAATTGACCATTTATATAGATACACAGAGATAAAAGAGGCCTTAGCGCTACACCCTTTACACTTTCAGTTATAATTAAGCTGAAGTGTTTACCCAGTGGGTGTGTGTGTGTGTGTGTGCGTGTGTGTGTGTGTGTGTGAGTGTGTGTGTGTGTGTGTGTGTGTGTGTGAGTATGTTGTTCAGTGGCTGTTGTGCCCTAAAACAAACCTGGAGCATTTACTCCTCTGAATGTTACCTCTGCTTCAAGGCCATCTTGTCCGACTACTTTCACAATAGCACGCACACATACACATACATACAGCTGTGTTTCTATTGCAATAATTCACAATAGTGATTGGTGGAGAAGATGCTTACAAAACGGTGAAGGGCTGGCAGGAATATGCATAACCTCCCTCGCACATTAGTGTAAGTCCATGTTTTGGAAACTCAAGCCTGCGATCAAAGTCCCTTACAGCAGGCACCTGTGAAAGGGTGTTTACACACACACACACACACACACATACACACACACACACACACACACACACACACACACACACACACACACACCAAGGGTATTAAGAGTGTGAACACCTGAAGGACTCCGGTCCACTAGAAGAATTCTTCCCTGGTTGCTCGCCTTCTCTCCCACTTTATTAGCTCTTTTGTTGCCTCTCTTGTCAGATCTCTCTCCATATATTAAGTTAAATTGTGAGTGGACCACTCAGCATGAATTACAGGGTGATACAGGATTACGCCATAATGTCCACTTTATTCCACACTTGCCCGCAGATAATGAATGAGGTGCGATTACAGTCTCTTCGTCTAATTCACTGGGATACACACAGACACATATAGGTTGTGATCTCACGCTCCTTGGGGGTGCTGCTGGACAAAGGAGCTGTTGCTGTAATCCCTTTGGCTGCTGCAGTCGCTCCAGCTCCAGGCAAATTTGCAGGGAAGGCAAAGAGCCAAAAGAAAAAGAGAAAGCAGTAAAGCAGAAAGGGGCAAATATAATTTGTGTTAGTGAATAAAAGATCATGTGACACCCATTTTTGGCTGACATAATTTGTTTAGATTATTTTATTTATTTCTGTAAAACCTGAAATCAATCTGCAGCCCTGAATTGAGATGTTATCTCTCATTTTTCATCATGGTTTAGATCCATTATTAACCACAGGTACAATAAAGTGCTAACTGGATTTTGGTAATCTGGTTGATTTCCCACAGTCTCAAATTTTTGACCCACGTGAGTATAAAAATACAGTCATATGATAAAGAAAGTACCCTTTCTTTCAGTCCTGAGGTTTAAATATCAGGACATAATTAAAAAAATCCTCAGGACAATGAGTCCAAGCACAGCAACAAATCTACAACTGAATGGCTGAAAAAGAAAAGAATGAAGGTTCTGCAATGACCCAGACAAAGTGCAAACCTCAACCACGACTGAAACGCTGGGGAGGGACCTCGAGGGAATGGTGCATACAATGCAAACCTCAATTAAATGAAGCAACATTGTAAAGAAAATTCCTCCACAACAATGTGAGAGACTGATAAAGTCATACAGAAAGCAATTACTTCATGTTATTTCCGCCAAAGGTGGTTCTGCAAGCCACTGAATTACAGGGTGTGCATAGTTTTCAAACACACAGTTTCTGTGTTGTAGTTTTGTTTTTGTTACATAAATGATGACGCAGTGTTGTTGCAGGTTATATTTAAATAATTTTGGAACCTGTTCAGCACCAGATAATTTTTTTTAATTATGTCCTGATATGTAAAACCTTATGGCTGTTTCTTGTTGACTCAGACATGACTCCAAAGATGGCAACATCAGACTGAATTATGAAGCACAGTAAAACACGGATTTCTGAAATCAACCAAAATAGTTTAAAGATCACCAACTTGCTGTGCCAGTTGTAGCTTGCATGTGTGCCATAGGTTGTGTGTGTGTGTGTGTGTGTGTGTGTGTGTGTGTGTGTGTGTGTGTGTGTGTGTGTGTGTGTGTGTGTGTGTGTGTGTGTGCATGGAGAACTGGGATATGGGGGAGACACAGCTCCTGTCATCACTTAAGAGAACAAGTAGGGGAGGGAACATTTTCCCACCACTGCCAAGGATACAAGATGATCAGTGAAACACAGTAAAATACTTACACGTACGTACACATACAGCAGTTCCTCTGTGGGAGAAGGTTGGAGATAAAGATACACCAGCTGTTTTGATTACGAGCATTCGTATGGGATGTAAAGGCGCAGAGCAACATGGCGATGTTGTGGGTGGCTTTTGGCATGCGTGTTAGTTTGAAACAGGATCCTTTTCACTTCTCGTGCAATAAAAGAATAACATGCAAGACTTGCACTGAATGGAAAGCTTCTTGATAAATCCAAGTGTTTATAGTAAAATGCCACTGCTAATGGGCCAGAATAGGGAGAGGCGGGTAATCCTCCTAGAACATGGAAGCTGATATTTTTAAATGAGCACCAAAGCCAAAATGATATTCAAAAAAATGAATTTAATGGCCTATAAAAGACCTAATGAGGCAACATTTCTTTGTTTAAATGCGGAAATGTATTTTTTGCCTAAGGAGGAATCCCCCAATTGAAAAGTTACTTTGCCATGCTGCTTTTATGATCAAAGCAAAGGCCACACACACACACACACACACACACACACACACACACACACACACACACACACACACACACACCCTTGGGCCTTTGGGAATGAAGTCTTGGCAGGCTCTGATGAACTGCAGCATTGTTACAGATCATTGCAGGTGTCCAGCACTTTTTTTTCCGTCTGACCTTCCCTCTGTATTGAATGTTGTGACAAATTCCTTTAATAAAAGATAAGCGAGGTCATAAATTCATATCGGAAATGCTTCAGAAAAGCAGAACCACAATTTAAACACCCAGTGCACATTAAAGCACATGTGCAAATACAAAGATACATCAACGGCTCATGCATACAAACTTAGACCAAAACTGAAGTTGTCTGTCAGTGGAGGGGAAGCAGTGTGGACAAGATTCCTTGCATGGGCATGCGTGCATATGTGTGTGTGTGTGTGTGTGTGTGTGTGTGTGTGTGTGTGTGTGTGTGTGTGTGTGTGTGTGTGTGTGTGTGTGTGTGTGTGTGCCGAAGCAACACAGGTGCAGTCAGGGACACCAATGAAGAAACAACTCTCTTGCCCTTTGAACTTGATCTTGAAAAGAAAGCTGCCTCTGCTTCCTGTCAAATAAGCTTAACTGTTATGCCTTCAAGCTCTAGTCAGCACAAACTGGTCTGACAAAACTATAAGTCATTCATTTATTCACAGGAACCTCTCAAACCATTTCAAAAGTTTTAATTACGCTCTCGTCTGAAATAACTCCACTGGCAGGTATTGTCATTTTATAGATTTTTTTTTTTGTTCATGGTTTTGCACTTGAAAGCTATTGTGACCGCACAGGTGACAGCCATAAATTTTGTCTCTTTTGTCTTTTTTTTTCTCTCGCAAACAGCTTCAGGGAGGATCTGTCTAATTTACATTGTATTCCTTGGTGTTTGTTAGGTTGGAATCAAGGCTTGTGTGTCTCCCCAGACTCTGTGAGATACAGCAGAGATTAGGAATTTCTTCCTTTTTTTTTTCTTTTTTTTCTTTTTGCTCTCAGTCTTGGCTGAGTGGCCTTGGTAAATATTTTTAAGTTAATAATGATGAAGAGAGAAAACAAAACAAGCAAGGCTCAGTCTGAACTGCCAGCGAGAAAGTGGACAATGGGAAAGTAAAGCTTTAATTGGTGCCGTGATGATGTCTAAGCGATGACACCTGGCCACGCAAAACTTAAACATCCTGGAGGTGTGGATCAGGAAGAGTAGGAGGAGGGAAGCTTGAGAGGCCATAAGTGGAGCCTGAGTAGTTCCTTTATCAGCTTGCTGATAGGAGACGACTGTGTCTGTGTGTGTGTGTGTGTTTCAGAGCTGTTCAGTGCTTTCCTTGCCGCTGCTTATCACCGCTAATTAAAACATCTGAATTCTTCTGGCTGGCTCTGGAGGAGTTGCTGTCTGTCTGAGCATGTGTGTGGGAGACATGAGAGCAGAGAGAAGGCAAAGGAAGGAAATGTTGCAGCTTGAAAGACTTCCTGTCCATCTATGGACAGAAGGGCTCAACACATACTCACCATTAACAGCTGATAGACATGCTGTTTCTAAAGACGCTTGCTCAGAGACTTGTTTTCTGCATGTCCAGGCTTATATTCCAAAATTATTTTATCTCACACTATTTGATACGCTACACATCATATTCCCATTGTCACAAACTTTACCTTTATGCTTCCACTTAAGTCTTAGACCCTCATTCAACTTTCTGTGTCTCTTCTTAAAGGACACAACACACACATACATGCATAAACATACACAAACAATGAAGGCTAGACCTACTTCCTTAAAAATGGTGCTGTTTTTTATAAGGTCTGGTGGGTGGGCTCATCTCTACATCCATGCTGTGGCTTCTGCCCCCACTCTTACAAACACCAAGGCTGGAGATCTACATTTCTTTATGCACAGAATACCATAACCGCTAAGCTGAAACAGGAACTAGGTCTCTCCTCAAACTAAAAACAAAAAAAAAGATTTATTGACATATTTTCATAAAATGATTTTATGTTGGTAAGAAAAATAAAACATCTGTCACTTTTTTACGCCATCGCATGATCACATAACACCAAACTTACCAGCATGCCAAGTGAACAATGAGGGCTGATTATATGGAATCTGCTCAAATTGTGCAGAAAGGTGTCATATCTAATTCCTTTTGAAACCAGGGGGCTAGTGAGTGGTGATGTGGATGGCGTATGATGGATGTGCCTTCCCCAGGGGTAGTTGATGTCTTTTGGCTTTACTGTAAATGTTTACATTCCAACTTGCACTGATGCTATCTGCTAATAGTTTCTGGGACAAGCCTGAGGAGTCCTCTGGGTGGGATTATTTGCAATGTGTGTTTGCGTTAGAGTGGGAGGGAGGAAGAGAAAGAGAAAGACAGAGACCAGGTCAAAGGGAAGCAGATCTGTCTTTATACACAGGGATTAACCATGACCCCTCTCTTTCCTGAGTCCTGCCCTGTGTCTGCTGGGGGCCAGCGCATTAACAGAAGCTCACTGCCACTCTATTTTCTTCCCAAAGCAAAAAAACCCCAAAAACAACCCAAAACCCCTCAAAACATTTGGTTGTTCCTGATAGCACATTCAACAACTGGCAGACTCTGAATCGTTCCTGGGCAGACTCGTGAGAGTGAGAGCTTCTCCCAGTCTCAGTGTCGCGTGAGCGCTAAATCCATTCATTTCACCAAGCAGTCTCAGTGCCAGCAGCCGTTATGTGGTATTGTTAAATCAACAAGGCTCTTGAGAAAATAATTCCTGTTGCAATAGGTGCATCGGAAATGCATGTATAATTGCTGCTCAGGAGCCTTGTGAGAATTCTCTGTCAATAGATCTGTATCTTAAAAGTGCAGCCAAGCATGGATTAGGTGAGGACTGTCATTCCTATGTTGAACACTACAGAGGCAGCCCCACCTTAAGGCATTCCTCCACAACATAAAAGACAGCAGGTAATTGCCTGTTTCCATTCACATTATTAAGTGCTATTTAGATCTACTATTAATACTCTGTTAAGTTGTGGAGGCTGGTGCGAGTGATTGTTCAAAGAGGCAGACAAACATGTTCTTCTGCACTGCTGTCTGGTTCTCCTTCCTTTCTCTCACTCTCTCTGCTACCTCCGAGTCTACTCATGAGGAGACACAAAAACAAAGCACAACTCAAAATGTTTACATACTTGAACATTGCATTTAGAGTAATGTTTCACGGCTCAGTGGACTACTGACTAGAGCACATTCCCCGAAAATGCAGTTAAAGAAGTGACAAGGCTGTGACCCGGGAGTGATTCACAGTGGTGATAAGCAAGAAATGGGCAAGGAATATTGGGTTTGTATTTTGTACCTGCAATGAGTTTACAAGCTGTCATATCTACAGAAAGTCTGAGCAAACTAAGAACGGTGGCAAGTGCTTATT
>JAMQGT020007254.1:0-12023 GCA_024447675.2 Pterophyllum scalare | reverse complement strand
TACAATGTAAATAAAATTGGACCTAGCACAGAACCCTGTGGAACTCCATAATTAACCTTAGTGTGTGAAGACGACTCACCATTTACATGAACAAATTGGAGTCTATGAGATAAATATGATTCAAACCACTGCAGTGCAGTACCTTTAATACCTATGGCATGCTCTAATCTCTGTAATAAAATGTTATGATCAACAGTATCAAAAGCTGCACTGAGGTCCAACAGGACAAGCACAGAGACGAGTCCACTGTCAGAGGCTGTAAGAAGATCATTTGTAACCTTCACTAATGCTGTTTCTGTACTGTGATGAATTCTGAAACCTGACTGAAACTCTTCAAATAAACCGTTCCTCTGCAGATGATCAGTTAGCTGTTTTACAACTACTCTTTCAAGGATTTTGGAGAGAAAAGGAAGGTTGGAGATTGGTCTATAATTAGCTAAGACAGCTGGGTCAGTGATGGCTTTTTAAGTAGTGGTTTAATTACAGCCACCTTGAAGGCCTGTGGTACATAGCCACCTAATAAAGACAGATTGATCATATTTAAGATTGAAGCATCAATAATTGGAAAGACTTCTTTGAACAGTCTAGTAGGAATGGGATCTAATAAACATGTTGATGGTTTGGAGGAAGTAACTATTGAAGTTAACTCCAAAAGATCAACTGGAGCCAAAGAGTCTAAACAAATACCAGCAGTGCTGAAAGCAGCTGAACATGAAGATAAATCTTGGAGATGGTTTTGAATAATTTTTCCTCTAATGTCTAAAATTTTATTTGTAAAGAAATCCATGAAGTCATTACTAGTTAAAGTGAAAGGAATACTGGGCTCTACAGAGCTCTGACTCTTTGTCAGCCTGGCTACAGTGCTGAAAACAAACCTGGGGTTGTTCTTATTTTCTTCAATTAATGATGAATAGTAAGATGTCCTAGCTTTATGGAGGGCTCTTTTATAGAGCAACAAACTCTTTTTCCAGGCTAAATGAGTATCTTCTACTTTAGTGAGACGCCATTCCCTCTCCAGCTTACGGGTTATCTGCTTTAAGCTGCGTGTTTGTGAATTATACCACGGAGTCAGGCACTTCTGATTTGAGGCTTTCCTTTTCGGAGGAGCCACAGTATCCAAAGTTGTACGCAGTGAGGATGTAAAACTATTGATGAGATAATCTATATCACAACAAAGTCTCCTTAAGGCACTTCATATTGTAGGTAATGAGCCTACAAAAATTATAGAGAAAACCCAACAGTCAAAGAGACCCCCTATGAGCAAGCACTTGGCGACAGTGGGAAGGAAAAACTCCCTTTTAATAGGAAGAAACCTCCAGCAGAACCAGGCTCAGGGAGGGGCAGTCATCTGCTGTGACCGGTTGGGGCTGAGGGGAGAGAGACAGGACAAAAGGGATGCTACCAGTGGTTTGCTCACATGGTGAAGACCTGGTTGCTTCTGCAGCACATGCGCAGAGCTTGAACCACACGTGAGAAGAACCTGACGATGGCACCTGGTCTCTCAGATGTTAGATTCATTGCATTGTCTCTGAAAATGTTAACAATTATCTCGTCAATTGCTGGTTGGTCTAATAACATTAATACCAGTATATGTTGTGGTTCCTTCCACGTTTGGATGAGGGACTTGTACACCCTCTTACTGAGGCCTTTAAAGTTTTCCTGGGGAATTTTAAGATCCCTGATTTTAGCCCAGACTTTGCTGGAGAGCCGCTTGGTGATGGCGTCAGTCTTTTCTGCAGAGCACATTAGGTGTGCATTTTTGATGACGTTGTCAATCAGCTCCATGACACAGACGTCCACAGAAGATCTGTATTTTTCATCGTTTTCAGATGCATCCATGACACATTTCTGCGTTGCTGCCAGCAGGTGATTTTCGATTACGGAGGCAATCACCTTGTCGAGTTCTTGGTCCGCTAGATTAATGACCATCAGCAGCTGTTTTGGGCCGCAGCAGGTTTTGTCACACATGTCACCGAAAATAACCTTTTCGAGATTTTTCATTTTTTGGGGGGGTTATATTCAAATCTCTGTTCTTTACATTAGGCCATACTGTGTCCAGCGGGCACTGGTGGAGAGCGTCAGAGTAGCAGCACTTTGAGTTTTTGGCTGCTGGTGAAAGCACAGCCTGAATAAGCATGCTCACACGGGCTTTATCCTCTGGGTTGTTGAACGACGGAGCGCTATTTTCACAGGATGTCTGCGACTGTGGGGTCACTGCTCCACGCCCTGCTTTTGAGGCTGTTTCTGGGGTGTAGGGATCTACATTAGTCTTTGGGGGTGCTCTCTGTATTGTTGCAGGGCTTTGTCTCAGCTCTCCTTAAAGGTAAGATCTTTGTGACGTGGTTTTGCTTAGGCGACGCCGATAGGTGTTCTCATTGTGTTCAGTATCTGTCACATGAATGTGGTGGTGAGAGTTTATCCAGGCATGAACCAACTTCCTGTGACCGTGGGAATATCCACACACACACAAAAAAGCATCCATAACTCAAATTTCATATTATTAAATCATTAAGGTGGAAATATTAACCCAAATATTTTGACTAGTGGATGGCAAAAAACAAACCAAAAACAACACTGGTGGTGGAAACAGTTCCATAAGGAGCAACATAAGAATAAAAATAAGCATAACTTTATGATCCCAGGGGGAAATTCCCATGTCCGACAGCTGATCTGCTGATGCTGTGGGTACGAATGATTCGCTGTTTCACAGCAGAGTGAGGACTCTTCCAGTCCCGAGGTTCTGTGCTCCATACAGATGTTATAAAGTGGCTGATCAGAGTTGTTCAGCTTCTAACGTCTTCACGGTGTGAAGAGGGACTTAGCTGCCACATTAGAGATGCAAGCAGATGTGGTAGCTGTGGTGGAGAAGCACACTTGTGCTTTGAGGCGACTGTTTTTTGTAATTTGGTGCTTTATAAATAAAACTGAATTGAATTGAACTTGGGCAGCATGGTGGTGCAGTGGTTAGCCCTGCTGCCTCACAGTCAGAAGGACATCTAGGTCTGGGTCTTGGCCCGGTCCTCTCTGTGTGGAGTTTGCATCGTCTCGCCGTGTCTGCGTGGATTTCCTCCCACAGTCCAAAGACATGCAGTTAGTGGGGTTAGGTTAACTGGTCACTCGAAATTGCCCATAGGTTTGAGTGGCTGTCTGTCTCTCTGTGTTGGCCCTGTGACAGGCTGCGAGCTGTGCAGGGCTAATAAGTGGAAGTGGGTGTGACTGCAGAGTCCAATCTATTGAAGAACTGATTGAGTTCATCAGCTCTTTCACCCATAAGTGGCTGTTGTTTCTTTTTGTTGTATCCAGAGATGGTGTTGATTCCTCTGCACACCTCATGAATGTTGCTGTGTTGCAGATTCCTTTCTATCTTCTTTTTCTATCTCACTTTTGCCATTTTCAGGCTCTCCTTCAGCTCATGTTCCACCTGTTTGAGCTGCTCTGTGTCACCATTTGTCATATCTCATCTGTTTCCAGAGCACATTTCTGCACTCAGAGCCTCAGTAGCATAACGGGTCATTTCCTGACTGTGAGCTTAGTTGCACACAGGGTTTGTAACATGTTTGCAGAAAAACCAGGCTACCCAGCGGAGCTCTGTAAGCTTCTTTGGCATTGGCGTACAGCAGATCAAGGGTTTTATTTCCTCTGGTAGGACGGTCAACAAACTATATGAATCCAGTCAGGTGGGAGGAGACAGAGACGACTGAAGTCTCCTGAAGCTGGGAGGAGTGCCTCTGGATGAAGTCTGTATCCTAACAACAGTTTCATGGAGAACTTCACATGGAGCTTTGGCCGTTGCCTCCGGTGGGATGTAGTGTTGGTGTTACGATAGGACTGAATTCCCCTGGTACATAATATGGCCGCTCACCTACTGCCAATAACTGAATGTCAGCACAGCACATCCTCTCCCTGACAGCGACATGTGCAGGATTACACCATCTCTGCTTCACAAACAAACAAAGTCAGACCCCCACCTTTCTTCTTGCATCTCCGTGTGAGCGTGTGAGGGTGAAACCAGGTAGATCCACATTAGAGTCCGAGATGTTTGGATTCAACCACGCTTCAGTGAAACGCATGAGACTGCACTCACGGTATACTTTCTGAGCCTGCACCCAGATCTGCAGCTCATCACTGTTGTTGAGCAGACAGTTCACATTTCCCATGATGCCTGTTGGCAGGAAGGGCTTAAATCTCCACCTCCAAGCCTTCACCTTTGCACCAGCACAGCAACCATGAGAACACCTCTTTATCTCAGCTGGAACAGGGCGGGATCTTCCAGATTTGCTCCATTTCAGTGACAAATGCTCTTCTCTTGAGTGAAGTCTTCTCCCCACAGAAACAAAAAGAAAATCTATAAAAATGTAACAAAAATAAAGAGATCAGAGCCTTGCTGCTACCAGTTCTAGAAAGAAAAAAGAAACAATATAAACATACAAACCAAAGAAAATCAGGTTCCTCTATGCACAGTTTGTTAAGATAAAGGTTTTTAAAAACAGTGTCGCTCTTTTATATTTTATAAGATTTAAAAGCTAAAACAAGGAATACTTTATTTATGGCCATATTTGGGAAACTCTTGTTACAGCAGTTAGAAATGATAAATAAATAAGGTAGCAGGTGGCCCTTGTTTTGGTTTTTATAGACCAAAGTAGATCTCGGGTGGATGCTCCTCTCCTCTGGTTATTACGGTAGTTAAAACTTTTGGCGTCCCTCTTCCAGAGTCAGTACGGTAAGCCACAGCCGCAGTCACTCCTGCGCTGAGCTGTTTATTCGTGCTCTGTGCCGCACCGCTGACTCACTGTGTCCACCTGATTACCTGGAACTATAGTCAGCGTTTGCACCTCGGACTGACAGGTACGTTTCATAAATGCTCATAAAGGCAACGGGATATTTGAGTGTTTTTCTTCTGAAGCTTAAATACTCTGGTTGTGTTAGTGTGCACGCAGCTGTGGTCTCTCTTTCACGATGAGTCCTGCCTCAAAGTTTTGCTGCAGGGTCCAGCTGTGTGTCCGCGTAGCTTCACTGCGGCACCGGTTTTGGATTTGATCATTTTGCTGCCATTTTGGGTCCTTGAAGCATCATTCTAAAACGCATCGTCTGACTTTCAGCCCTCAGCTCCTCCGCATAAAGAGGATCAGTGATCGAGTGAAATGCAGAGACCGCAGCCCAGGGAGGCTGCCGGGCCCAGCTCTTCTCTTGGGATCGTGATTCTTTCACACTCGGTCTATCTTGCCGGAGAATCTGTAAAAGTCTGGGTTCATGCCGGATACCGAGCGCTTCAGATTTTCCTACTGTAGTATGAATCCGGTCCTGGGGGAGAGCGGCTTCCTGGCCCCGCAGCAGCAGCATCCCCAAATGCCGAGTCAAACCGACTCCGCCGTCCCGGAGCCAGGCTACTTCCTGGGAGACCACGCCAGGTTCGGGTTCGATGGCTTGTCCGGGCTGGACCTGGGCGCCGTGCCACCGTCGGGCCTCGCCTACCTGCACCTGAGCAGCCCCCTGCACCGCGTCCCACCGGCGGCCACGGCGCTGCGCAACGACCTGGGCTCCCGACGCATCAGCGTGCTGAAGACCCTGAAGCCTGCCTGCTCCGCTGCTTTCTGGCCAAAGTGCACGAGCTGGAGCGCGGGAACGAGGTCCTGGAGAAGCGGCTTCAGCAGGCTTTGGAGCACAACAGCGGCGGAGGCGGCACCAGGACAGGCCCCTCACCAAAGACACGGGAGTCCAGACCGGGTTCATCGGGCCTATCCCAGCCAGACCGGGTTTTATTCCTCTCTTCAACGCCAACAATTCTGCCTACCTGCCCGGAGGCCTCCTCTCCCCCACCCTGAACCCCCCACCTCTCTTTGACAACAAATACCTGAGCACGGATTCAAACTCCAACCTCACCACCTCTGGCTTCTCCGTCAGCCCGGCTCTGAGCCCCATCGACCCAACCAAAACCGTCACCAACATCAACGAGAAGTACTCCGCTCACACCGGAACAAGCACCACCAGCGCACACCCACCTCCTCCTCCTCCACCGCCGCGATTCCTCCCCGGAACAATTTGGTCCTTCAACCACACCCGCCGCTTTGGCACCGGGAATGAGTCGTGCGTCACGGGGCCCGGAGTCTCCTGGACACATCCGGACGGTGTTCGGAGTCCAGATCGACACCATCACACCGGAGATCAGGGCTCTGTACAACGTGCTGGCCAAAGTGAAGCGAGAAAGGGATGAATAACAAGAGAAGGTAAGAGGCACTGGGTGACCAGGTGTTTCACCTGTCATCTGCAGGTGGCTGATATTTCTTGCCATTAGAGAGTTTTTTGAGTTAGAGGATAAGTCTGCTCAACATTCAGAGCTTCCCTCTGCATCACTGAGCATATTTTCAGGGTTTTCCAGGCTCAGAAATGCCCTTTAATGGGCCTGACTGTAATCACAGGCATGGCTGCTGTTCTGTTAAAGCAAACTTACAGAAGAACTTCAAGGTCCTGCAGACCTTCTTTGTATGAAATCCAAACGTTTGGGTGGCAGTGTCATAACGTATATCAGACTTGCAGCCTGCAAAAAGGCTTATTATTATTGTTATTAATAATGAGCTGTGGCTTGTTGTTATTGCTGCTTTCTTAAACTAAATATTGCATAATTTATCAATACATTTATATTGATCCAAACGTGCAAAAACACTAGTGTTCTTCTTGGGGAGTTTTTGCCTGCTGGAGGGGAAAGCAGCAGCAGTTTTCCTCACTCCTTAATTCAGTTCTGCTGTCTCTAACAAACCACTGGTGGATGGGAGCAGCTTCACCTTTAGGCTTGTTGATCAGGTGGTTTGATAAACAACTCTTATTGGCTTTTGGAGGGTTTGGATCACAGAGATCACAGAGGGAAGAGGCTGCAGCCGCACCCACGATGACATCAGCACACCTGCTTTCTTCCAGTAACCTTATACACCTTCTTTTCATGTGAAAATACTGACTGTGAGGGACGGTTCGTTTCAGCCACCTGGCTTCACAGGTGAACTCTGGTTGGTGGAAACAATGGGCCGGCAGCTGCCCATCAACGTCTCCATTATACTTGTTTAATAGTCCTCAGACATGTGGCCAGTGGATTAATGAAATGGTAGTTGGAATTCACATAACAATCATAAAAAGTACTGTGCATTACAGAAGAATAGCTTTCTACGACTCATTTTGTAGTCTTGGATTACAACGACAGATTTGTATAAACTCATAGCACAGCAAGGTCATGCAGGCACAATGAACTGCATTTCTACCCAAAGTCAATGAGAAGAAAACGTTATCCCAGGACACACATTTATTCAGAGGCAGAGAAGCTGCTTATTAAAGAGAAAAATCATATCAAAGCACTGTTTTGCTCCATACACTCATACTTTTGGCTCCATGTCAGTGTCAGGGTGTAGTCTGGGCTTCAGCATGGCTACACCCATACTCAGGAGGTAGAGGCCAAAAATAATGATGCAATTAAAACAGACAATTAACAACACAATAAAAAGACTGGAAGACACAGCATCATATGAAAACTAGTCTATAAAATGTGTTTTTAGAAGTGATTTAAACAAGTGCCCTGATTCTGTCTTTGTGTTGCTCTAATGTCTTTATTAATATGTCCATCTGCTGATATTCAATGCTCAGGAAAGGTCACTTGCCTGTTTACAACAAGTGCAAAATGTAAACATAATGCAGTGATTGGCAAATCTCATAAATCCATAATTTATTCACAATAGAAAACAAGAAATGTTTGACCCATCCATCCACTTCTCCTGATCAGGGTCGGGGGAGCCTATCCCAGCTGACATAGGGTACACCTGTACAGGTCGCCAGCTTGTCGCAGGGTCAACACAGAGAGACAGACACCATCCACACCTATGGGCAATTTAGAGTTTCCAATTAACCTAACCCCAGTAACTGCATGTCTTTGGACTGTGGGAGGAAACCCACGCAGACAACATGCAAACTCCACACAGAGAGGCCGGGGCCGAGGTGGATTCGAACCCTGTGAGGCAGCAGTGCTAACCGCAGCACCACCGTGCTGCCCCGTGCCGTTTAGTGTTGGTTTGCTGAAATTTGAAGGCCTTCCCTGAAAAAGACGTCGTCTGGATGGGAGCACATGTCCCAGCATCCATGGGGCACTAATGCACCCCACACCATCAGAGACTGTCTGAGCGCTGATTACAAGCCAGATGGTCCCTCTGCACTGTGGTCCGCCGGGCGCAGCATCCATGTTTTCCAATAATGTAAAATCTGTATTTGTCTGACCTCAGAGGAGGTTTCCACTTTGCCTCAGTCCATTTTAAATGAGGCCCAGAGAGGAGAGCAGCATTTCTGAGGGCAGTGTGAGCTGTGTTCGTGCCTGTCTTTGATGCAGACCCAAAGGCCCAGTGATGATGGGCTGCATCCATGCTCAGATTTCTCCAGATTCTCAGAACCTTTTCGAGGTGTGTTATTGCCATCCGTACTTCAAAATGAGCTAAATATTGTTCATGAAGTAGTCAAATTTCTCACTTTGAAAACATTTGATATGTTTTCTATGTTCTATTGTAAATGTGGGTTTAAGACACTTGCAAATATCTGTATTATTTTATTATAATTTTTTTTACACAGTGCCCCAGCCTTTGTGGAATTCTACACGATAACATGCAGTTTATTTATCCTAAAGGCTGACGGGTTCCTGATGGGTTAGTCTGTCTGAGGGTAAAAAATGGAGGTAAAAGATGAAAACTTCACTCACGATGCTTCGGGCCGACCCGGCTCCTTTCGTCAGAATCATATCGACCTGAAACCATAAAGTGTTGATGGCAGGCGGCAGCAGCAGCACTGGCCCTCTGACTCTAAGAAAACCCGATGCCGCTCATATAAAGCCCTTTGTTAGGGCCAACAGAAACCTGACAAACTGACTACAGTGGCAGAAATCTGAAGCAGGAGGTTAGTTGCCTAATTCAGATAAAAACACCAATAATATGGTGCGAAAAAGAATAGTGAAACAGTACCGCTGACCTCATCACTGCTCCTCTTTGCGTTTCAGTGCTAAAGGTTATTGATTGACCACTCTGAGAAACATAAAGCCTCATATTTATGATAAGGATTCTCCATCCAGGAAGTTGCACTGCTGCATCGGGTCAGTGAGGGCAGTGCTGCAGGTCATGGCTGCTGTGCACGGTTCTTTTGGCAGGTCACTTTTAACAGGTGCTGCACAACTCAACAGAAACAACAGCTCAGTGTCAGTGCTGAAGTACCTGTCAGGTACCTGTTCTCTAGATCAGCCGTTCCCAAAGTCAGGCAGGAGAACGGCATGAAAAACATGACCAACATAGGCCGTTGGCTGTAAATTGCTAACGGTCATATGTGAAGTGCTAATCTGTGACCGCCTGCTGCTGGGACGCGAACTTCAGTCCCAGAGCACAAACAAACCACCTCGTGTTACAGTTTTAATTCACTTATATGTAAATAAATATGTAAGTATGCATACTTGTGAGTCATTTCAAACTGGATTTCTGTTTTTACTGCAGTCCCCTGCAGTACACTTTGGGAACCACTGATCTAGATTAATCGATTAAACTCTGACCTCATATATGTTTTACTGGGCCGTCAGGTACGACTGGATCCTCTCGGGTAATTGTTGGGTCTTGTTGTTTTACCGTATGATGTTACTCCTTTGTGGGGGCAGTTTGTAAGGCTCATCATGGGCTCTTACTAATACTGAAGACATGACTCATTAATATAAACTCTGTCACTCGGCCTGTGTTCTTGCAGACAGTCGAGCAGCATTGAAAAACACTGAGCTCACTGCTTTGTGCTTCAGCCTGCTGAGGCAGGAGGCCATGACCAGCCTTCAGTCGCATCGATCTCAGGAGCAGCAGTGACTCGGTCTCTGACCTGTGATGTTCACAAACTGCTCCGCTTTTCACTTTTTGTGCTGCCTTAGAAAGCTACGAGCGTGACTCTGATAATACTTCCACCGTTTCCTAGCTGCTGGCTCTGGTTCCCATTTTGTATTCTTATTTTAATTTATTCCTTGGGCACCAGTTGCAATAATTTTAACATGTTTTTCTGACGGTACAGAAGGTTACCCATAAGCCTTAGCTGCTCTGGAGCACAATAATGGACAAAGTTGAAACCTTTAATGAATTCAATGAGTGTGAAACTCCTTGTTAATAAAAATGGAACATAATGTGTTAGAAAATCCCAGGTTCATCAACAAAAATCTGAAGTTTATAGACATGTTGATAATTTTAGCCATATCATGAGCTGGGCCGTGACGCGCCGGGGTCAGGTAATAACAGCAGGGGTCACTCCTGACTCTCTGCTCTCACAGGTTGTGGTGCCTGAGCCTAGTCAGCTAGGAGAAAGCATGAAAGCTAAAAAAGAAATTGGTGAAAGTGAAATAAGGTCCAGAATCTCTCCATCCTCCTAATGTGGACTTTGTAGCTCTTCAAACTGGACTTTTAGTTTTGCACAGGGAGCTAACGAGGACTTTAGAAATGGTAAACCCATTTTGTAAGTTTCACTCTCTAGCATGGAGGGCTAAATGCTCTTTCAAAGCCCCTTTCTAACTCTGATGGACGAATGTCAAAACCTTTCATTTATTTATTGATTTATTTGATAGCAAAAAATGTGTCTAGTATAAAAACACCCAACAGGTTGCATTTATGGCCATTTTGTTATTGATTGCAGTGTTGACTTTATTCCAGTGAGGTCAAAGTTCGCCACTTTTCCTTTCACGTGACTGTAAATGTTGAGCTTCGTGTGCGTCTGAAGGGACGAGTTGTTTTTCTCCTTTCATTCTTTCTTTCCTCCCTCCTTTTGCTTTTGATTCTTTTGTATCGTCCTCCTCCTCCAACTCCTCCCCCCTGCTGGGGCTTGTTTTGGTACCTGCATTGCAGCACTGGCCTGTGACCAGCAGCAGTGATGTCACCCCGTCTGCTTCTCTCCATTTGATCTTTTTACCCTCTGCTTCCTTCTCAGTGTCTGTGCATCTCATGACATCTCTCCATGTCTAAATGCTCTCGCTCTGCCTGATCTTCCTCTGTTTCTCTGTCCTTGCTGACTCGTCGTCCCCCCACCCCACCCAGTCTGTCCGAGGCGAGCTTCTGCAGAGAGGCACTGACATCACCATCTTTGTCATCATCATCCATTTGTCTCCAAACTACAGAGCTGCAAAAGTACTCTAGCTGCAGCATTTTGAATCAGCTGAAGGCTTTTCAGGGAGTTTTTAGGACAGCCTGATAATAATGAATTACAGTAGTCCAGCCTAGAAGTAATAAATGCATGGATTAACTTTTCAGCATCAGTCTGAGAAAGGATGTTTTTAATTTTATAAATATTGTGCAGATGTAAAAAAGCCGTCCTACATATCTGTTTAATATGTGCATTGAAGGACATATTCTGGTCAAAAATGACTCCAAGATTTCTCACAGTGTTACTGGAGGCCAAAGTAATGCCATCCAGAGTAAGTATCTGGTTTGACACCATGTTTCTAAGATTTGTGGGGCCGAGTACAAGAACTTCAGTTTGATCTGAATTTAGTAGCAGGAAATTAGAGGTCATCCAGGCCTTTATGTCTTTAAGACATTCCTGCAGTTTAACTAACTGATGTGTGTCATCTGGCTTCATGGATAGATAAAGCTGAGTATCATCTGCATAACAATGAAAATTGATGCAATGCTTTCTAATAATACTGCCTAAGGGAAGCGTGTACAATGTAAATAAAATTGGACCTAGCACAGAACCCTGTGGAACTCCATAATTAACCTTAGTGTGTGAAGACGACTCCCCATTTACATGAACAAATTGGAGTCTATTAGATAAATATGATTCAAACCACTGCAGTGCAGTACCTTTAATACCTATGGCATGCTCTAATCTCTGTAATAAAATGTTATGATCAACAGTATCAAAGCTGCACTGAGGTCCAACAGGACAAGCACAGAGATGAGTCCACTGTCAGAGGCTGTAAGAAGATCGTTTGTAACCTTCACTAATGCTGTTTCTGTACTGTGATGAATTCTGAAACCTGACTGAAACTCTTCAAA
>JAMQGT020007251.1:0-26004 GCA_024447675.2 Pterophyllum scalare | reverse complement strand
GACAGACACCCTCTCTATTTTCAAGATTAGGCTTAAAACTTTCCTTTATGATCAAGCTTATAGTTAGGGCTGGATCAGGTGACCCTGAACCACCCCTTAGTTATGCTGCTATAGGCCTAGGCTGCTGAGGGGGGTCCCATAATGCACTGTTTCTTCTCATTCACCTTTATTTACTTGTTTATACTTCACTCTGGATTTAATCATTATTATTAATCTCTGGCTCTCTTCCACAGCATGTCTTTTGTCCTGTCTCTCTCCACTCAGCCCCAACCGGTCACAGCAGATGACTGCCCCTCCCTGAGCCTGGTTCTGCTGGAGGTTTCTTCCTGTTAAAAGGGAGTTTTTCCTTCCCACCGTCGCCAAGTGCTTGCTCATAGGGGGTCGTTTTGACTGTTGGGTTTTCTCTGTGCTATTGTAGGGTCTTTACCCACAATACAAAGCGTCTTGAGGCGACTGTTTGTTGTGATTTGGCACTATATAAATAAAATTGAATTGAATTGAATTGAAATTCTACTCTAGATTTAACAGGGAGCCAATGAAGAGAAGCCAATATGGGAGAAATCTGCTCTCTCTTTCTAGTCCCTGTCAGTACTCTAGCTGCAGCATTTTGGATCAGCTGAAGGCTTTTCAGGGAGCTTTTAGGACAGCCTGATAATAATGAATTACAACATACCAGCCTAGAAGTAATAAAAGCAGCTGTTTGCTCTGCTGTCTGTTTGTTCTAGTGAGATTCTGTAATCTGCTCTGCTGGCCCCATCCAGCTTCCAGCAATAAAGCTGATGAAAAAGTTAAGTCCCGTCTTGTTCTGGGTCCTGTACTGGGACCCTCAAACATACCTGCCACAGCAAAGTTCATGACAGGTACATCTTGAATTCACTTCATCCACCAAGAGCAGTAAACCTCAGAGCAGCAGCACATCAGTTGATCACAGCCTGTACCCAAAGAAAATTCAATTCAATTCAATTTTATTTATATAGCGCCAAATCACAACAAACAGTCGCCTCAAGGCACTTTGTATTGTGGGTAAAGACCCTACAATAACACAGAGAAAACCCAACAGTCAAAACGACCCCCTATGAGCAAGCACTTGGCGACGGTGGGAAGGAAAAACTCCCTTTTAACAGGAAGAAACCTCCAGCAGAACCAGGCTCAGGGAGGGGCAGTCATCTGCTGCGACCGGTTGGGGCTGAGTGGAGAGAGACAGGACAAAAGACATGCTGTGGAAGAGAGCCAGAGATTAATAATAATGATTAAATACAGAGTGAAGTATAAACAAGTAAATAAAGGTGAATGAGAAGAAACAGTGCATTATGGGACCCCCTCAGCAGCCTAGGCCTAGGCCTATAGCAGCAAAAATCTACTCACAACAGGACTCATTGTGATTCTTTTCCTCACACGGAGCCACTACAACTGATCTTAGAGTTCCCCACCTGCTGAATCCCACTGTAACCCCTGACTGTACCAACAATTGTGTTTATGTGCTGGGGCAGAGACACCCTCCAGAATGTAGGTTAAAGATTCAAGCTGAGTACATTTGTTGAATTTAGGTTTGAATGATGTTTGTATTTTCAGTTTATACTATTTTATTATTATATTAATATAGCAGGTTCAGCTAGCTTTGCACAAAAATAACTGGTGTAAGTGTCCTTCAGAGAGCTACGTTTACTTTCTTACTTTGAGGGCATTTCAGAGCCTGTACTTTTTCACTTTTACTTGAGTAAAAAAAGTTAATCCAGTACTTCAACTTTTATCAGAGTATTTTTTAACACAATATCTGTACTTCTACTTAAGTACAAAATGTCTGTACTTTTGCCACCTCTGCTTATTTTATGACATGATTAGAATTCACCTTCAAAGGTGAGCACAACGAAAAACTGATGTGATTAATACAAATTAATTTAGCCAGAACTGTTCATCATCTGGCTAACACCAGCCGTGCTGTGAAGCACGGTGGTGGTAGCGTCATGACCTTGGGGTACTTCAGAGGGGGAGGGATGGTGCTTAAAAAAAGACCCTTCCAAAGCTGGAGTGAGGTTTCGCAATTCAGCATCAAAATGAGCCAAAGGAATCTGCTGAAACAATCCTCTGACAATCCTGGAGTGCCCCAGTGGTAGCTTGGAAATACCTGAAGATGGCAGCTCATTGGCTCTTTCCATCAGTCTAGTGAAGCTCAAAAGAATCCGGTAGAAGAATCAGATAAACTGTTCGAATCTAAATGTCCAAAGCCTGCAGCGCCTTACCCAGGAAGACTGCCTACGAACTACAGAGTATTTAGTTATGAGTATTACGAACGTGATAATTCCTGAACCAAAAAAATAATTTATACCACAAGGCCTCTAATCGGCTCTGATGAGACAAACAGCAGGAATGTCTGAAGAGCCTAATTTACCTGAAATAAACTCCTGACAGCTCTCTGAGGAGGAGCTCCCGCTTCTATACTCTCTAAAATAGCTGATTAGTATTTAGACTGCATGTGTGGTAATTAGTTATCAGGCTCCATCTGTCCTTTGCCTATTTACTTTAGAAGGTCAGAGAACATTAAATGCTCAGTGGCCGAGTCAGTCACAAGTTAGTAAAAAATCCAACACACCTGTCTGAAAATTATTTTTGTGTTCTATTTTTTGTCCTTGGTGTTTTTGCTGCTTGCTTTTTATGTTAAAAAAAATGTAAGCGCTTATAAAAGGTAAGATTTTTTTTAAAAGCAATGTTCAACAAGTTAAAATGGACCATTCATCGCATTTCATTAATTTCTGCTTTTTTAAAACATTTTATTTACTACCATTTTACTACTATTTTCTCTCACTCTGGTATATTTATTCATCTTTTTCAGTTTAATATAATTGTTCACTTTGATTTTTCTACTATATGCTATAATCATGGTAAAAAGAAAGCACACCATCTTAAAAAGGTTTTACATATCAGAACATAATAAAATAGCCTGCTCCCTAACAGGGCTTAAAATTATGTAAGTGCAGATGAACTACAAAACATGACATTTTATACCATGTTACTATTTATCTAATAAAGAAGCTAAAGTGCAGGAATGCATATGGAAACCTAAGGAGACCTTTACTGCTGCCATAGGAATTTAGCAGGTAAGTAGCAGCCAGGCACTGGCAATTGATTAACTGATCATCAGTCAGTGTGAGCACCTCTATAAAAGCAGACGTTTTGACAGTTTGCTGGTCTGAAACACTTTTTTGTGTTAACACAATGCCCAGGAGGGAAGACATCAGAAACGATCTTAGAAAGGGGAAGACTTTATTTTTCCCAACAATTTGAAATCCACCATTCCACTGTGTTATTCACAAGTGGAAAACATTCAAGACAGCTGCCAATCTTCCCAGGAGTGGACCTCCCAGCACATTCACCCCAAGAGCTCCGTCTCAGACTCTACAGGTTAAAGTTCACGAGAGTGCAATTAGAAGAAGACTGAATGATTAGGGTTTGTTTGGAAGGGTTTCCAGGAGGAGGTTTGTTTTTCCACCTTGCAGTCACTGAGTGGACCGTGAACTCCGCAGAGTATTTTAGAGTCGCACGTGAGGCCGTCTGTCCACAGCTGAAGCTGGGACCGAACTGGATCATCAACAGGACGATGATCCAAACACAGCGGCAAATCTCCAGCAGAACGGCTGCAAAAGAAAAGAATGAAGCTGCAGCAGCGGCCCCGTCAGAGTGCAGACCTCAGCCTGACTGGATGCTGGGGGGGGGGGGGGTCAGAGAGCTGTGCAGGAATGAATGCTGCAAACCTCACTGAATCTTTACCTCGAGCTTTTGCTGCTGAAGGTGGATCTACAAGCGACAGAATCATGGAGTGTACTTAGATGTTCACACTCTGCTTCAGCATTGTGGCGTGGTTTTATGTGTAATGTGTTGTTTTTCCTCTGAGTTTTTATTTACCTAATTTTAAGACCTGGTGAGGACACTAGTATGACCTGCAGTAGAAAAATGTTTCATCCCTCCTTTCTTGTTTTTCTTTCTCGTAGAAACTCTGTCTCTGCTGCTGCATTTGTCGTTACTGGAGCCGTAGAGTTTCTGATCATGGTTTCTAGTGTCCATATATCCCCTGGTTAGAGACCACATGCACGTGCAATGATCCTAGATGACTGAATCCAGCTAAGCCAATTTAAAAGCCATATGAGGCCTTTAAGGCCAGCCTCCCTTTAAGCCATCTTTCTTCTAACTGGCTGCCCCTCACACACAGGATTTAAAAGCAGATGAGTGGTGCTCACAGCTAAATCTACATACCTGGAGTGTTTAGAGCAGCTACTTACACAACCCGTACTTTTAATTAATTAATCATAGTTTTCTATCCTGTTATTAGTTATTGTTATCGACATATTGATTTCCTAGTTCCCTTTGTTCCTGTTTCCCCTGCTTCTCTATGTTCTAGTGTTTGTCCTGTCCCTCTGTCATGTCTCTGGTCTGATGTGTCTCTGGTCTTATTGTTGTTTATTTCCTGTGCGGTGTGTCTGCATTTCTGTCTCCGTCTAGTTGTTCCCTGTTTTACTTTGACAGTCTCTTGTCCCATGTGCTTTGTGTTTAGTTTTGCTGCCCCTTGTCTCGTTTGTTTAATTGCGCTCGGCTGTGCCCTTCACCCGTTGCCTGTTCCCTGATTACCTACTGTGTGTATTTAAGTCCTCAGTCTGTGTCTGTGCCTTGTCGTGTTGTTGTCTACGTTTCCCTGTCACGTAGTTTTGTATTTCCTTCTGGCAGCTGTCCAGCCCAGTTTATTTTGTATTTTATGTCTCCTGTCCTTCCACCAATAAACCACCTTTCAAGGTTAAGTTCAGACTGTGAATCCTGAATTTTGGGGTCCTACTTCACCTCCTACACAGCGCAGCCATGACATTGTTGCTCTTAAATCTGAGGTTTGACTAACAGATAAACTCTCCTTCCCAGCACCGAGGCATACACCTTCCTGGGGAGGCTGAGGAGTGTGACCCCTGATAGTTAGAACACACCCTGCAGTCTCCCTTCTTGAAGATGGGAACCACTACCCCAGTCTGTGAATCAACAGGCACTGCCCCATCTCTCCATGCAACCTTGCAGAGGCAGCTCATCCAAAACAGCCCTACAACATCCAGAGCCTTCAGCAACTCAGGAGGAATCTCATCCATCCCAGGGGCCCTGCCGCCAAGGAGTTGTTTAACTACCTCAGTGACCTCACCCCCAGAAATGGCTGAGTCATCCCCCTCATCCTCAGACTCTGCTTCCTCTACAGAAGAATGTCAGTGGGATTAAGTAGGTCCACAAATTACAGGTGCTGGTCATAAAATTTCAATATCATGAAAAAGCTGATTTATTTCAGTAATTGCATTCAAAAAGTGAAACTTGTACATTATATTCATTCATTACACACAGACTGATATATTTTAAATGTTTGTTTCTTTTAATCTTGATGATTATAACTGACAACTAATGAAAACCACAAATTCAGTATCTCAGAAAATTAGAATATTGTGAAAAGGTTCAATATTGAAGACACCTGGTGCCACACTCTCATACACAATCTACACAATCATGGGGAAGACTGCTGACTTGACAGTTGTCCAAAGATGACCTTTGACACCTTGAACAAGGAGGGCGAGACACAAAAGGTCATTGCTAAAGAGGCTGGCTGTTCACAGAGCTCTGTGTCCAAGCACATTAATAGAGAGGCGAAGGGAAGGAAAAGATGTGGTAGAAAAAAGTGTCCAAGCAACAGGGATAACCACACCCTGGAGAGGATTGTGGAACAAAAGCCATTCAAAATGTGGGGGAGACTCACAAAGAGTGGACTGCAGCTGGAGTCAGTGCTTCAAGAACCACCACCCACAGACGTATGCAGACATGGGTTTCAGCTGTCGCAGTCCTCGTGTCAAGACACTCTGGAACAAGAGACGGCGTCAGAAGCGTCTCTCCTGGGCTAAAGACAAAAAGGACTGGACTGCTGCTGAGTGCTCCAAAGTTATGTTCTCTGATCAAAGTCAGTTTGGCATTTCCTTTGGAGATCAAGGTCCCAGAGTCTGGAGGAAGAGAGGAGAGGCACAGAATCCACGTTGCTTGAGGTCCAGTGTAAAGTTTCCACAGTCAGTGATGGTTTGGGGTGCCATGTCATCTGCTGGTGTTGGTCCACTGTGTTTTCTGAGGTCCAAGGTCAACACAGCCGTCTACCAGGAAGTTTTAGAGCACTTCATGCTTCCTGCTGCTGACCAACTTTATGGAGATGCAGATTTCATTTTCCAACAGGACTTGGCACCTGCACACAGTGCCAAAGCTACCAGTACCTGCTTTAAGGACCATGGTATCCCTGTTCTTAACTGGCCAGCAAACTGGCCTGACCTTAACCCCATAGAAAATCTATGGGCTATTGTGAAGATGAAGATGGGATACGCCAGAGCCAACAGTTCAGAAGAGCTGAAGGCCACTATCAGAGCAACCTGGGCTCTCAGAACACCTGAGCAGTGCCACAGACTGATGGACTCCATGCCACGCCGCATTGCTGCAGTAATCCAGGCAAAAGGAGCCCCAACTAAGTACTGAGTGCTGTACATGCTCATACTTTTCATCTTCATACTTTTCAGTTGGCCAACATTTCTAAAAAAAAAGTAATATTCTAATTTTCTGAGATACTGAATTTGGGGTTTTCATTAGTTGTCAGTTATAATCATCAAAATTAAAAGAAACAAACATTTGAAATATATCAGTTTGTGTGTAATGAATGAATATAATATACAAGTTTCACTTTTCACTGAACCCCTACGACACCCCCTGCGTGTGGTGGGCGTATATGTCTCCTCTTCGGCTACGCCCGGCCGGGCTCCATGGACTAAGACCTGGCCACCAGACGCTCTCCCTGGAGCACCTTCCCCTCCAAGGTGGGGTAACTATATCCCAGGCAGGGTAAACCAAAACCTTGGTCTTTCTCTCATAGGGGTCATTGGAATCACTCTTTGTCTGTCCCATCACCCAGGACAAATTTGCCTTAGAAGACCCGACAAGGAGGCAAAAGCCCCCAGAAAACATAGCCCCAAGGATCACTGGGACACACAAACCCCTCCATAACAATAAGATGGTGATTCACAGAGAGGTATTTAAATTTTAAGTTATAAAAACTGTTCATTAAGCAGGTTTGTGGTTTTTACAGTAAAACTTTTTTCTGCTCTGATTTTATGTTTTAATACAGTATGTCAAAATGACAAATAACTGCATCGTCAAACGTGTGTTGTGGTGCTGAAAAAACCAAACAAAGCAAAAGGTAAACTGAAGCTGAGTTATGAAGGTAAACTCAAAAGTAGTCAAAAACGGCCAATTATGCCCTAGACCCTACTAGTTATGACCTTCACTGAAACTGTATTCACAAGCCATCTGGTTATAAATGCATAACAGTGATGTTACAGAAAGATTGTGGGTCTTACTTCTCAACATTGCAAAACAAGTAATTCACTCCAGAACAGTGGACGGACTTTTAACAGGAGGGTGGGGCTGCTGCTCGCTCAGCCAGAGCTGCGTACCTGAAAGGTGTGTTATAGTCTCCATGTCCGCGAGTACGCTAAAGTCCACTTGGGTCTAAGTGACATAAAATTGATCATCAGAGTAGGAAACTGTCACCTGCGTGCCTACCAAGATTTTGTTACCTGGCGTCCACCGAGGCAAGACACGTGCACTTCAGGTGACCTTCAAAGACGTACAACAGGTGTCTGCAACAGAGTAGCCTGTAATGCCGTGGTCCTTTCACCTGCCGATAACTGGAAGTGATGTCACTCCCGAGTTGACCGTGTCCCAGCAATGTTTGGAAAAGTCGTTCACCCATCGCTAACAAGACAATGAAATTCTCGTTTTTGGGGTTGTGCTTAAAAACGCCACTGCAGCGTGTTCACAGATAGAGCCTGGTCAGTGCTCTGTGTATGGCTCATTTAGTGAATCACAAATACACAACAGCATGAGTACAGAGTACATATTTTACAACTGCAATTGGTTTTACACTGTTTAAGCGCACTGCTGCCATCTTGGATTGTGCAGTCAGGGTCGTGGGGCTTCTCCAACGTTTTGAGGGGAAAATCCCACTTGAGGGGACGTTCCAGTGGAAAATGCCAATGTGGAACTCTGGATTTCCAACTTCCCACTTCACATGGAACATTGCAATCACTGCCTGAGACCGCCATATAAGGATATCCCAATGATATCACACAGCTCAAATAATAGAAAAACCTAGTGAAACTAAGTATTTAGAGCAGCCTGAAGCCTGAGCTTTGCTCATGTTTAATATGAACATCCACCACTGAAACAGGAGATACATAATATGTTAAGTAAGGGTTATGCAGAATAAGTCCAAATCAAAGATAAAATTGACCTTATCCTTGCATCAGCAGTCATGAGAAACTCAAAGCTGTTGTGAAGCACTGTGAAAGTCTTCTAAACTCAAAGTAAAACCAGGAGAGGAAATTAATTGGAAATTCTTTATTGTCATTGCACATTTCCAGGCAATGAAATTCTGTTTGACCTTTTTTCACAGCAGCATATGAATGAGAACAAGAAACAAGAAAATAGCAATAAATATAAACAGCAATAAGATAATGGAGGCCTAAATGTCTATAAAGTGTGGATGTGGGTAAGGTGCAGAGTGTGAAGTGCAAAGTGCAGTGAGAAGCAAAGTGTCAAGTCCACGCTCTGGCTTCCAGCAGAGCTTTTACGGCTCTGTGTTTAAGTCTTTCTGTGCCCTCATGACCCTGAGCCTGCCAGAGGGGAGGGTGCCAAAAAGACATTGTGCAGGGCGTGTGTAATCCCACTGGATTTTTTCATCTCTTTTTTCTCGCAGAGTGAATTTGGTCCAAAGATGGGAGAGGGGCACCAATGATCTTCAGTGCAGTCTTAATGATCCACTCCAGGCCTTTTCTCTCCTCTGAGGTGCAGCTGGAGAACCACACCATGTATCCATAGCTCAGGACACTTTCTATGGCGCATTGGCAGAAGTTGGTGAGGGGTTTTTGTGGGAGCCCAGTTTTCTAGAGGGACCACAGGAAGAAGAGTCCCTGCTGGGCCTTCTACACCACTTCTCTGATGTTTACTACCCATGTCAAGTTCCTTGAGAGGTGAACACCAAGGTACTTGAAGTAAGTAAAAGTAAGTAAAATTTATTCGTATATAACTTTTCATAGATAAAAATCAGAAAGTGCTTCACAATAAAAGACAAAAAAAAAGTATAGCATATAACAATATAAAGCAATAGAATACAGCATAAAACAACAAGTTAGAATTAGAAACCTCTGTGCACCAAAACAAAGCTCCACTTCCAACAGCCTAATCTAATTCTAGCCATCAAATGTGTAAATGCAGCAGCAGACGGACAGGCTGGATCTTTTTATACTCCGCCTGCTGCCATATCGTGAGTCAGTGTCGCTCACCAGACAGAAGAGGACTGAACCAGTTATACATTGGCCTGTCTGCATGAAGTGCTTCTACCAGAGCGGTTCACGTGGTCAGCAATCTCCCTTTTAGTCAACACGAGCAGCATTTGGAGGTAACTGCGAATCACTGCAGCCTTAAAGAGCGTATGAGGAAAGACAAAAATAGAAGTAACAAACAGGAAAAGCATCCAGCATGTAATGATTAGATCCATTAGGAGAGTCTCAGAGGAGCACACCTTTCCTCCCACATATAGAGGGTAACATCGACGTGTGTGTGTGTGTGTGTGTGTGTGTGTGTGTGTGTGCTTACCTAAGTGAGCTTTAGACTGCAGGACTCGTGGGCAAACATGGAAGTGAGAGGTGAAGGTGGCAGGGGCTCAGAGGTCGGCACTGTGTGCGTTTGTGTGTGTGTGTGTGTGTGTGTGTGTGTGTGTGACAGAGGGCAGACGCTGGCCTGGTATGTCTCTGCTGATACACTCTCCGTCTGGCATAATAAAGACCATGTGGAGTCAGACAAACTGTGACCGCTGTGCTCTGCGAAGGATAAAAATCCATTATGCACATAGAGACACAGACTCACACAGTCCCACACACAAACACACACATAAAGAGTGAAAAAAAAAGATAGAGGGAGTGAGGGAGGAAGAGATGTGCCTCAAAACCCTGCTCATTTATAATGCATATGCCTGAGCCTGGGCTTTGAACAACAAACCCAATGCTTCCTCCTCCTCCTCCTCCTCCTCCCCCCTCAGTCATGGAGGGGAAAACCCACAGCCTGCTCTGACTGCTTCTCACAGGCAGGGACACGCTCATGGAGAAGGTTTATCCATTATGAGGTTTTGAAGTCGGCTCATGTGAACCACACTGACCGGCTTGTATCAGATTCTGAATCTGAAAACAATTAGAGTGGCTCTAATCTGTCCTGCATAAACACAAGTAGCTGCACTATGTCGTCCAACATCTACAGGAAATATATCTTTGGTGTTAATTTGGTTTATTGACTGAGTAGTTTGTAACTCTGTCATTAAAATCTGTATAAAAAAAACAAAAAACGCTCGCTTAGCAGCAGTCTTCGTAATCTCAGAGGGCAACAACATCACTAACACGGCAGATGGCACAAGAAGCTGTGAATGTAGGGAAACAAGCTAAATGTTGGGCAAAGAGTGTGTATGTATGGAAGAAGGTGGGACAATTTCTAAATAAACAAATCAATAATGTTTAGGGACAAATGTACTTTATTTAACTACCATCTTCCTCACTCAGTAAATGGAAGCTGAAGTATATCAGACTCTTTCCTGGTGGGCACTGGTCTGTGTCGGGGCTCCTCCGAATCAGGTTTTTTTTTATGCGCAGAGTGGAGGGATCACATCAGATGATGTGGTCCTGCTGGCTTCATCAAGTGGTGACCTTCAGCTCACACTGAGGTGGTTTGCAGCCAAGTGTGAAGTGGTGAGGATGAATTAGCATCGCCAAGTCTGAGGCCATGGTGCTCAGCTGGAAAAGGGTGGAGTGGCCGGCCTGGATTGGGAATGAGTCGCCACCGCAGCTGCAGGAGTTTAAGTATCTTGCAGCCTTATTAATGAACCAGGGGAAAAGTGGAGTGGTAGATTGTCAGGCAGGTTGTTGATTAATCAGTTGGTCTATATTCCTGCCCTTACCTATGGTCATGAGCTGTGGATAGTGCCCGAAAGAATAAGACTGCAGATGCAAGCATCAGTTATGAGTTTCCTCCAAAGGGTGTCTGGGCTCAGCTTTAGACAGTGGATGAGGAGCTTGGTCATTCAGGAGGGGCTCAGAGTAGAGCTGCTGTGTCTTCACACAAACAGAGGCAAGTTCAGGTGAGGTATTCTGGGCAAATCCAGGACACGAGGAAGAGATTATGTCTCTCAGCTGGCTTGGGAGCGCCCTCAGTGTCCCCCCAAGATAAGCTGGAGGAAGTGGTTGAGAAAAGGGAGGTCTGAGCGTCTCTGCTTATACTGTGACCCGAGCCTGGATAAGTGTCAGAAAAAAGATGGATGGATGGATACTAAAGAATGTTTTTGGTCACACGGTCTCTGAGCATGGGCATGAATGTTCAGAATCAGAATCAGAAATACTTTATTGATCCCAGAGGGAGATTTCTGTTGTTACAGCTGCAACCGTTTCATTTAAATGAATAAAAACCAAAACAAAATAAAAATACACTAAAGGTATAAAAAATATAAAAACTAAGGAGATAACATATAATCTTGTGAGTGCAGTGGCTGTGAGAGTAAATATAAATCTGGAGTATAATGAAGTATATATATATGTACAATTGTACGCACACATACTAAATAAACACTGAATAACTGAACGACACTGGTGAACCACAGTGTCACCTATTAAGGGAGGAGCTATAGAGTTTGATGGCCACAGGTAGGAATGACCTCCTGTGGTGCATTTTGGTGTAATGAGTCTTGCACTGTAATGTGCTCCTGTGTCCCATCACTGTGTTGTAGAGTGGATGGGAGCCATCGTCCATAATGGCCTGCAGCTTAGACAGCATCCTCCTCTCCGACACTGCCATCAGCGAGTCCAGCTCCACTCCCACCACATCACCGGCCTTGTGGATCAGTGTGTTGAGTCTGTTGGCATCTGCTGCCCTCATGTTATGGTTATTTTGGGCTTTAAATGATTTCTTTAAACTGTTTTCTTTTTTGTACAGCATACACCTACTTTAAAAAACAAGAAGTGGGGGCACACGTGAATTAATTTTGGATTTTCTCTCAAAAAAACATCAGAAGTATAGACACAGGCTCAAGTATATACATACGGGCTGTGTGTATATATACTTGAGCGTGTGTGTATACTGTTGACTCTTTTTTTAAATATGCGATGTGTGATCATTGTCTTGTTGGAACACCCAACTGTGTCCAAGTTTCAACCGTCTAGCTGTTGATCTGAGGTGAAGTTGAAGAATTTGGAAGTAGTCCTCCTCCTTCATCCACAGATTCATGATGCTACCTCCGCCATGCTTGACAGTTGGTACAGTGTTCTTAGATTTGAAAGCCTCACCTTTACTCCTCCAAATGTACCTCTCCTCATTGTGGCCAAATAACTCAATCTTTGTCTCACGTGTTTTTCCAGAAGGTATTTGGCTCATCCATGTGGGCAGCTGCAGATTTCAAAGTGTTGATTCTGCAGCAGGGGCTTCTTTTTTGGCTGGTGATGTAAAACCAGCTTCAGTGTGGACAGTGACGCTGGTGTTCCAGCAGTTTCCAGTTTGTAGCAGGCTTGAGCCTTGGTTGTTCCTGGGTTGTTCCTGAACATCCTAACCAATTTCTTCCCATCTGAGGGTGACACGTTGGGTCTTCTTCCAGATCTCGACAAAGTGATGACACATCAGGATACAACTGTTTGAGCTAATGATCTAAGAATCTGCAGTTGTTTAGAACGTTCTCCAAGAGACCTTCCCCACTTGTGTCAGTCTGCAGTTCTCCTCTTTAGAGCTTCACGGAGTTCCTTGGACTTTCCCATTGTCCCATTGAGTGTTGGTCAATTCAATGCATGCTGTCAAACAAGTCCTTTTTAATGTTACCAGTTATAATCAATCATGATCACTAACAAGAAGCTAATAGGCCTATGTTTGAACCTTTTGGTCCAAAAGTACACGTACATACACCCATATATTTAAAGATGAAGGCTCATTCGACCCTGGAAAAAAAAGAACACTTCAAAGAACTCATTAAAAGCCTCAAACTGCCATTACGATCATGCCCATGATGAATGTATGTAAACTTCTGATCACAACCAGCTGTGCAAAATATGATCACAGTTCTGGTAATAGGCTCATAAAAATCTAAAACCTGCTTCATAATTTATTTGGCATTCAACTTTTTTCTACTCTCTGGTAAAGGCACTAAAAACTGCTCGGTTACGATTAAGAAAAACACATTTGACAAAATGCCCGATGCCCTTGGGGTGAGAACGGGCTGACTTGCAGCAGAAATATGTAAAAGCAGGAACCCCCAGTGTATGATTTCCACCTCATTTCATTAATTTCATAATGAAATGCATTTGAATGTGTCCAAACCAGCTTAAACGGTAAAAGATTCAATTTGCATTGAGGAAACATCTTCAACATGTCAGCAGTAACTTCAGTGCCTTTATTAGTAGTTGAGCTGATAGCTAAAGGTAGAGATTAAAACTGCGTCGTAATAAGTGATAAATCCTGTTAGGAGCAGAAACTAAAGGAGGGAGTTAACCTCATATCACTGAACCGGAAAACCTTGTCTCGCTTTAGTCTTTGTTGTAGTGTGCTGAATTTGAAGTCAAAGCTGGACCTGTGACAGATTCGTGTTAGGAAAAAGTGTGTTTAAATGGGTGAATCACATCAAGTAATGGCTCGACTACAGAGTGGTGACAAGCTGGGAGCGCCGCATGAATAAAATATAGACATTCACTCTTGCACAGGCCTAGCTGCTGCCTCCTCCTTTCTGTAGGAAGGTGGTGTGTGTGTGTGTGTGTGTGTGTGTGTGTGTGTGTGTGTGTGTGTGTGTGTGTGTGTAGGTCCATTAAATGCATGAGATATAGGTCAAAGCGTGGAAGATACCAGACATGTTCTGTTGTTCCTGTGCTGTTAACACAGACTGGCACGCCAGACTTATTCGTCTGCAGCCAAATGCTCAGTCAGATGGAGCTTTTTAGAATATACACCATGGATGAAGTGCTGTCATCTTGCTCTGCTTAAGTCTCTGCGAGTAATGGCTCAGAGATCCAGTCTGCAGTCCCCTCTCTGCTCTGCATGCCCCCAAAGAGGAAGTAAAACACACTTACAGATGCCATCGTCACTTTCAGAGAGGTTTCATTGTCTGTCTCACAGAACAACATACATTTTTGTCCATGTGCCACTCTTCACTGACTAAGAATAATGTGGCACGCATGCATCAGTACAATAGCTATTTCAATATTTTAGCAATTAAGTTTTGATCCACCAACCTTTGTGGAGGACATTTATTTGAAAAGGCTCCTCGTGTGCATAATCTCAACTTCTCGTGAGGTTTATGAAAGCAGGTTGGTGAATACTGCACAATCCTGCTCTGATTAAACGTGCAACAACAGGCTAGTCTAAAAGCAGAAAGTAAAACTGAGCAAAAGTGTAATATTAAACTGTTAATCACATTCTTAAATAATAAATTTGTATCTTAAGTGTCTCTGAAATGTGTGGCACTTTGCAGAATAGCTCGCATACACAGCGTCGGGTTAGTTTGCCGTGTGTTGCTAACATTAGCAGCGCTAGCCGCAGGCTTCTTTCCTTGCAGGTTGACGTCCACACAACTGTGCAGAACACAGATATGCATCTGTACAGCGGTTAGCACTGTTGTCTCACATCAAGACGGTCCTGAGTTTGAGTCTAATAGTCAGCTACACCTTTTGATGTGGAGTTTGCATGTTCTCCCTGTTCCTATGTGGGTTCTCTCTTGTTTCCTTCCGCAGTCCAGAGATCAGCTCGTTAGGTTAATTGGCAATTCTAAACTGGCTGCAGGTGTGCAAGTTAGTGTGAATGGTTGTTTGTCCAGGGTGTGCCCCACCTCTGACCTGGTGACAGCTGGAATCATGCCATGTTCCAGATACCTCGAATGTGGGATGTCACAACTCCCGCACTGAGTGTGCTCCAGTAGTGAAGCTGGAAAAAGCAGGAATTGTTTTGCTTCTTAGCAAGGTAGAGCCATTCATGCATCACTAGCAAAACATCACAACACAGCTGCAGCACGTTCATGGATCATGCAATATCTGTCAAAACTATGTCAAATATAGTTACTGGACGGTTTTCGATGCATAAACTGCAAATAAACAAACTCTTTGGCTACGAGGAGAAAAAACCTGCCAGGGGTGTGACCTGAAAAATTAGCTCCTCAGTGATGCCGGCAACTTTCCTGTCTTCAGCCTGTGGCTGTGAGGCTGAGCAGTGTGGGGTGGACCTACTGGAGTTTTTATCAGCAGTTTAATCCTTTAATAACATGCTACAAGTGAGTGTTTATCCATTTGTGTCATTACTAAACTACAGTAATTTAAAAACTGCAGCCAAATAAATTTTACAGCCACTCCAAGTCCCACGATCTAAAGTCAAAATCTGATTTTTGTTAAGTATTAATAATTTTTGTAACCAGCTTTTAGCAATATGGAAATATCATAGTTTCAATAGCAAAGCACTTTGATGGAATCAGAACAAGCCGGAGCAACGCCACACTCATCTTTCCTCTGTGAGTCCTTCTGGGGAGAATAATTTTCTGCAGCCAGGTGTCCAGGTGTGTGGGGCAGGCAGGTGTTTGCATACACACGGCCAGGAGGGGAGTGAACTTTAAATCAGTCATCTTCAATTAAAAATCGACAATTTTCAACCAACTCTGTAGTACTTTGAGGGCCTAGTCTGAAGGTAAAGTTTGCATGGCTTCATGAAATATGCTAAAGTTATCGTACAAAAGATAAATCAGCTGTCTCTGAGAGAGGCATGGAATGACCCACATCCCAGTTTACTCTGTTCATTTTGTGGTTCTGCTGCAGCAGAGAGCGAGACGGTGCTCTTGGTTGGTGGCTCTTAGAACCAGCAGTTAACTGGCATTGTAAATGAGTAAAATATACATAAACAATTTGACCCACTACTTTTTTTAATCCCAGCTAGGCAGAAAATTGTGTAGTCAGCTAGTCGCACACATTCCTACCCTATAGAAGAACAGGCCTCATCTCCTCCTGCACATTTCTGAAATCTTGGATATTTAACTTGTTGTTTTGTGTTGCTCCTGAACTTTATGCTCACAGTAAAAACGGTGGTTGTACAGTTTCAGCTTATGGACGTGGGTGTGTGTTCAAGGCTGGTTGCTTTCTTAAGGGGAAATGGAAGCTAATTATGAGAGACTCCTGTGGTTACAGCTTACAGGTGTTCACATCAGTGAACACAAAATGGAGACTGCCATTGTCGCTAATTAGGATTTTAACACACTTGACTTGCTGTAATGTGGAGGTACAGATGTAATAAGCTGAGCTGGTGGCACAGCTCGTTCACACTCCCGGGGCATCAAATCAAACAATCTCACTCCCAAATAATCACATATGGACGTTTCTAAAGGACCCCTTGGACTCACATTTAAGGCCACTGGATACGTGTAAGTGCTCAGCATGTAGAGTTAATGTTTTAAAGTGACATTTTTTTTACCCAAACCAGGATCTGTTTCCAAGCGTAACCGAGTACGCTTAGTTTGTAGTGCCTAAATCTAACAGGGGAGAGAGAGAAGAAGTGTAAAGTGGTCTTTAGGCAAACTATTTCAATGACTGAAATGACAAAGTTGGGCCATTAATTACCATTCTATACATTTTTTAATTGTTGTATTTCTTTCTTTCATGGTCACTTTGCTTTGAGGTTTCTGCAGCAGGAAACCTTCCTGTTCCAGATCTGTTAGTCTTATTTCCCCTGACCCTCAAAAACATCACAATGCAGTGATCCAAGATCAAAAATTACAATCAAATCAAATGTTAAGAAACAAGAACACAGAAATATACTTCAGACCAGCAGGTCTGTCTCTCTTTGTTCACATAGAGCCGAATCCCAACAAACAGCCATGCTTACCTGCATGGACGTGTGTTGATGAACTGTCACGTCTGTAATCAGTTTCTAATTAACGTATTGCAATATGAAGCATGTTTACCATCAAGCAACCGAGAAAACAGACCTTTAAGAGAAGCAGCGGCCATCGTGTTTCAACCTGAACAAACCTGACCGGCTCATTAGCCGGTACCTAGCAATGTATTTAATAATGATCCAAATGAAGTGTGAAAATGTGTAACAGTTATGATTTCATCTTCGCTCTCCGCTGTGAGCAGCAAATCGATTCGCTCCACCGACCCTTCCAGACTCCTAATGCCGATTTTGTTTTTGCTGTTTAACTGTGGAAAATATGAATTTTGTGAGCGGATATGAATCAGTACATGTGAAAGTGGACGGATAAAATGTTAAAGTGTTCAGGGACACAAAAAAAGTGGAAATTTTGTGGCTGGAAACACAAATCAGTGTATTAGAGGTCAGGAGACTGTGACCAACACAACTTTCCATTATCATTTCTGCACCAGTGGGACGATTCCCATAATAAAAGAAGAACTGTGAGTAATAGAAGTAGAAATTTATGTAGGAAAGTATTTTACAAATTAAAAGTATCGCACTGGCACACAGAAATGCCGACTCGGTCACTTGAAGGTTGAAAGAGGGTTTTTATCTAATAGCTGTCGCACAAACACCAAAGGACACCGTGTTCACATCAGCACTTGGCGGAGCCTCGGTTTTTGACGTGCTGTGATGAAAGCAGATGAGCTGGAATGGCATTAAAAAGATTCATGGTCAATAAACTGGGTTTTTTAAGTGGATCTTTTCCTTAAATCAATAACGTCCAGATTTGTTGTCTTCCCACATGCGCGTGTTATTTAAGCTGAAGCTTTAAGTCCCCGAAAGGCTCAAAGAACCTGTGAAAATAAGGACTTTGTCCACCAGCTTTCATATGAATTATAATTTTATTAGTATTACACCTGCACTCCACATGAGCCTTAACGTGTGCTTGGATTTAAGATGAAAACATCTGAGAGGTGCTGCAGTTTGAAGTGCATTATGCTAAATGCCAAGTGGAAACTCCACCTGGGGCAAGGCTAACTGAGGCAAACTGAGAACCTTCATCAAAATATTCATGATTATCTCAAAGCTTTATGACTCCGAGTGATAAATATTCAAAGATTAGGGAAAGCGGTGCTGGTTATTTACAGGAAATTAGAGGTTTTGGGTGAATAAATGAAGACCCCACACAGTGGAAGCATCCTGGATGCTAATGAAATGTTCTGATTTTTGGAGCAGGGAGGTGATATGGTTTCACTCTGTGTCACATGACATCCAGGTTTTAGTTTATGATATAAATACAACAGACCCCTCTGCTTCATGTTTCATAGACAAAGACAAAAGGAGCAGAGGGGAACTGTCTCATTCCTCTGTTTAACACTGGAAGTGTCCTGAGATGATGTACGATGCGATTTGGTGCTCTGTGATGAACAGTTCCTGCTCAGCACTATTCGAATGACTCATTTTGCAAAGGTGAAAAAACACATGAACATCTACCAAGTTACTGTAGACAAATCATTTGTGATCTGTAACGTAGTCATTTAAACTATTATCAACGTTTTCTACCTGTGGCGCACAAAAAGATGAGACTGGATGTTTCTGCAGAGAACTTCTTGGACCTAACAACCCCACCAAACCAGCACAAAGCATTAAAAAAAACATGGAGCCACTTAAGTCCCAGTGTGGAGTTTTAAATGCATAAAGAAACCACATAGTAGAGAAAACTCAGCTAATTAAGTTTTAGATAAAGGATGGATGTAGGCACCGTGATGTTTGGACTGCATTGTTTTGACCTCCACCGTGTTGGTTTTCTGGAGCCAGCGGTTTGAATAAGGTGGAGGTCAAAGTAACTCACCGAAACGGACCTGCGAGAGCTCACCAAATCCGGAGCTCAGACTTCTTGGCCGGTGAGTTAGTATTATTAACTGCCTAATTAGTTTGAGTCAGCTTAATAAATTTCATGTGGGTACAGCCTAAGTTATTTAAGGCCTGTTCCCACTGAACATCTCACACAGTGTGGGGACCAAACATGTTCCACACCACTAACCCTGTATATATATTTATACATGTTTATGGTCTCAGTCACTGGTTTCAGATCTTACTGAATAAACCGTTACGTTCATTTTGGAAAGGATGATCCCATTAGAGTCCCAGAGGAGCAGAAAGCAGGGTGTGATTGGAGCGTATGATTTCTGTATAACCTTCTTTGTTGAGGACTTATCAGCGTTGGCTTGTGGTTGGCGGGCAACTGTTCTAAAGGCTATGCTACCACTGCCATGCTGTGCTTTTAGATGAAACGCAGAGTGACTAAAGTTTCTGATTTCAGTTCATTTAGCTCACTTCCAAAGAAGACGAATCCTTGACTTTGACACTCTGTCCTTACTAGTTACGGTCTAACTGGCTGCAGGGGTTTTATTATGTGTGCACATTTGCACGTGGAGCTCTCGTCATCAGATCAGCCCAATCAGAAGAAAGCTGTCGAACTGAGGATCTGTACCACGGTGGCGCCGTAAAAGACAAAAGAAAGATTCTTTGAGCTGAGAATCAGTAGCATGAGAAAAAAGACGCGGAGCTGGAGCAGAGCAGGTTTCACACCAGCTATACTGATATTCCCTCCAAAGATCTGATATAGTCAAATGAGTTGTAGTGAAATACATTCAAAGAAGGAGAGTGATGAGATGGAAACTGATTGCAGACTGCACTGTGAGTCTGAGCATTTCTTCTTTTTCCTCTTGGTCTTCTTTGAGTGAATCTGTGACCACAGAAGCACTTTGTTGAACATTTGACTAAAAACACTTGTCAGCTCTTTTCCACAGATGTGAGATTGCCTCCTAATAATATGGTTTGTGGGGCCAGTTTCTGTGGGCCCGTGTTGGATGTTTCCATTTTAAACTTATCATTAGAGCCGGCTCTGTCCACATTTACTACCTTGCAGCAAAGCATGTGTTTAAACGTCAGTGTTTCCAGCGGGACCGCATGACTCGGGGACGCACTTCAGCGCGGGGAAGGAGGTGGAGGAGGGGAGGCGGAGGAGGGGAGGCGCGGCGGGAGCTGCTCGGTATGACACAGAGGAGAGGCTCCTAAGTGAGGCTCATTTCATAAACACTGTCAGCTCCTGACGCACCCAGCAGATTGCAGTTAAAATTAAATCAGGGTGTGTACAAGTGACCTACATGCAGATTCTGACTGAAACATTTTTGAGATGCATTTGGAATTCATGTGTCATAGTTGGTTCTTTACTTTCAAATTCAGCATATTATCAAAGGATCAACCAGTTTAGCTGCTTGGTTCCCCAGCAGAAACTTACACTGAGGCACAAAGACATCCCAACCACAGTGACATTATAGCAGCTCCCAGGCAGCAGGAAGTTCGAGACACTGCCGGATTCTCAGAAATAGTTTCACAATGTTTGCCTGTGATAGCTGCAAAGTCCACTTCCTTTTATCATGGAACAAATTAGCAGCCAAGCAATTACTGTGTATCAGGGATTTACTGCTGCTCGTACAGACCAGGAGCACATTTGTAAAGTATGAGTTAAGAAGAAAGCCAGCTGTCGGGAATAAAACTTTAACTTGGAAATGATCGTCTCAAAGCAAAGTGGGCCTGTCCTCGATCCCAAGGAGTCAAAAGACACACACGGTCAGTTGTTGGGTGTCAGTTGTGGCAGCGGTGCGTCATGTCTCTCCTTCCCAACTCATCAAATATGGACACTTGTTAAAGAGTTATTGGCATCTCATTTAAATGCACTTCATTTAATTAGTAGCATTAATTATCTTTGTGTTTGTGACAACTGTGAGATCCATGCAACACAAAGTACAAGCGACACACACTCCTTGTATCACCTTGATGTGTTTGACAGTTATATGGGAAAATCTCTGGGCACGAGAGGTTCACAAAGGTCATACCTGTATGTGGGATGGGAGTAACTACGGAGGAGCAGGTCTGGAGTCATCGAGCGATTTTATGTGCCCCAGCACCCGGTGACCCTGTTCTGTATCTTTACTCAGACTTTGGTTCCCAAACACTTCCACTTTGAGTAACACCATGTACAGCCGATCATGGGATACCCAGGAGGGAAGACATTCCACAAACTGACCCGTTGCAGCACCAGGCTCAGTTTCAGTGAGCTCATTAGAGCCAGAGGGACTGAACACGTCTGGACTCAAAGACTGATACAACCTGAAGTCTCTTTTTCATAGCTCTGTGAGAAGACCTCAGTGCCTCTGTGGTGTTGTGGTTAAATCGTTGGCCTTATGTGTGAACGATCCCCAGTTTGTTTCCAGGAGGAGGCACAAATCCAGTGAGCTCCTAGCGCCGGTCCCAAGACCGGATAAATGGGCAGGTTGTATCAGGAGGGGCATCTGGTATAAATCAAACATGCTGATCCATCCACTGTGGAGACCCCCCTGGAAAATAAAGAAGCAACCAAATAATGCAATAGCAGCAGTCGGGATGCTGCCACTGTCTGCATTTTTAGAGGCAGGATTAAGGGCTGTTGGTAGCTAAACCTTAGCACCAATCTTACAAACATCTTAACACAACGTAGCTGAAATAACCACCACAGCACGACTCAGTCAGGGACTTAAACGTTTGCGCTCCCATGAGTCTTTGCGCCTGGGATGGATCAGAGTTCGGATGACCTCATTCTTGGATTGCTTCAGATTTTCCACCTGTTGTTGAATTTCTTCATGTTGACTGTGTGTTAAATGATGATGCTGGACTTGATGCAATATGATGAGTTATGTGCAGATGAAAGGAATGCAAGAGAGGTAACGTCCCTGACTGCTGGACATCCTCCTTGGACTTTCTGGCAAGAGGAACTGTGTGTAAAATAATTTGGCTTTATTAATGTCTCTTATCAATTTGACCAAAATTAGGCATTTTTGCTTGTGAGAACAGGAAGAAACTCTGATGACCTCTGACACTTGAGCCAAAGCTGTGGACCAGAAAGTATTTACAGGTAGATAAACATAAATGGCATTAAAATATTCTTTCTATTAATGTCTGCTTAAAGAGGTCTGTGCACAGGGAGTGAGCGGAGCGTCCTGCTGTGTTTTATAAAAGCCACACTGTCAAAACTAATGTGAAAAATCTAAGAGCCGGTCTGTCTCCACCGCTATTGTTCAAAGACACAGCAGCAGCGTGAGGGCATCCCTGGAGCAGATCTGTCCCTGTGTGCTGGGCGTCATCGGCAGCTTGTCCTGTCCCAGGACCCAACGGCTGAACAACCAGCCTTTACTTCCCCCCCGTCCCCCATAGGGTTGCTGTCCATCAGTTAATGTGCAAGTAGAACCAGATTTAACCAAAGAAATGAGTATCCCAGCAACGGATTAATAATTTACTATGACATCCCTCAGCCTCATCTTCCAAACCGTGCTGCTTTCTGTGTTTTGTATCTGTGGACTGAATGTTTCTGATTCTTGGACATTTTACTGATTCGTGAAATTTTAAAAAAAAAGGCTTTTTTGTTTACTTTGTGCCTCTTGCTGCATATTACTAAACCAGTGTGTAATTAAAGCAGATGAGCACAGATGCACAGAGAACCTGGAGCCTTTCTAATTCGCCAGGTTTTCCCAGTTTAACAAAATGTTTAAAACCAAAAGTCTGGAATTCATCGAGACATTTAGATCAATAAATATCTGACAGTCAGGCTCTGACCAACATACATGAACTGATTCATCAGTTATTCTGTGAAATGACATTGGGGGAAAATGTTCATCTGCAGCTTTCAGGTGAAATATTAAAGCGTTTAGTTTGAACTTCAAAGATGTTCACTTTAAAATCATAAGGATATTTGAGAATCTGAAGTAAAAAAAAAATTTTTCCAGGTGATTCACATTCAATTTGTAGACAATTAGCAGTTGATTAAATGATTATTAAAGGTGTAAATGGCAGCTTTTTACTAACTGGTGACACAGCGGAGGGTGTTTTATAAATCACGACCATCAACTTTTCCAAAACTCTCCCTATCTCCACATACTGCTTCATTAGTTCGTGAAAACCCACAGGAGCCAGATTATGGTCTTTGCACCAGCAGATCTGCATAAGAATAGGTTGCATAGCTCTTCTAATTAGTGATAAGGCAGGCCGAGTCCCCCTGTCGAAGCATATCCGCAATAATTAGTCTGCTGTGATAGATCCCGCCACCTCCGAGCTTCCATTAGGAAGCAGAGACGGGTCAAATGTTCAGAAAACTATTAGACTGCGACCATCGGGAAGAAGACGAGAAGCAGACACCTCGTCGATGTACCATTTTTATTGGACTTATATAGAAATACTTAAAAAAACATGAAGTAGCACCATTACTTTTTTTTATCATGTATAACTTTAAATGTCAGAAAAATAAAACTCTTGATACATTTTCAAATCTTGTCTCAGCAAATATAATATTAGTATTTGACCATGAGGTTAAAGGCCCTTTATCATAAAATAAAATATACTTTGTTCTTAAACTTTGCTCAATAAAGTACATTTACGCTCAAGTAACTTCACCTACATATACATAAACAAGTGGTAAACAAATGTATTAAAATAGAAATACTAAAACTATAGTGGTGCAACAGAAGCCTGTAATTCCCACTGGAATCTAATTCATACAAATTTTAGAAAGCATAAACGGTTTCTTTGTGTTCAACTTACTAAGTTTTGAACATTTCCATGTTTCATAATAATATAGAATAAAATATGCTTTATATTACGGAATAAAAAATATGCTGGGTGAAGCAGATTTAAAAGACATTTTTTTTGCTGAACCTATAAAAACTCCATCCCAACAGAATACTGTCAAATACACATTTTGTGGGACTCGGATACCCCCCCCCCCACCCCCACAGTCATGTGATATTAAAATAATACAGTGATCAAATGCCATAAGGCCGTACTAAAAAAATGAACAATATTTCAACCCAGCTACAAAAAAGTTCACTGAACTTAAATTAAAATATCTGTAAACATCTTTGCAATAAGAAATATAATCTTTCAAGTCAAAAAAGAATAAAATACTTCAATCTGTAGTAATGTCATTTAAAACTTTCAACTTGTGGAAATTGATTCTATACATATATATGTAGGATATGTTGTTGCTCTCCCTCCCTCGTGCGGTTTCTGACCTCGAGCTGCAGTATCTTTTAGGCCTGAGTCCTGTTTGGCCGGACGCCCTCCACGCTTCCCAGCCACGGCCGCCCCTCTCACTACATTCGATCGGCAAACCTGGAAGGCTCGTCCCGCTGAGACAGTCTACAGTTAGACCCCCCGTACCTCCGTCCTGACCCCGCTGCGTCTCTGCACTTCATAAATATAGTGTACAATTAACTAGAACTATTGATTACTATACTGTAATATTTAAAACATGCACTTAGATGTTGAAAATATTTCCCCAAGCTACAGTACATTATTCACAACTAGCCCATAAAGGCTGTCTGTCCCTTCATCTGGATACTGCAGCCTCTCTTACATACATATGTATATCTATGTACACTTTCCAAACTGATGATTGGCTGATCATTAAAGCGGTATGAAGAGTCTGTTGTTGCTATTGTAGTCGGTCTCGTGGCTGAGACAGTCCGAGAATTTCACTTCTTATGAAAATATACGTATAGCCTGAGTGACGCCGGTGTGGCAGACGGGGCATTTGGGGTCACTCCTCTCAATCCGATTGGCACATTCCATACAGAAGAGGTTGTGCCCACAGGGGACCAGCGCCGCGATGACCTCACTCTCGAAGCACACTGAACAATCGCGACTGCCCTTTCGGCTGTGCCGGAGGAGGTGGACGAGGAGGAAGAGGAGGATGACGACGAGGCCGAGGAGTCGCACGGAACCCCAGGGAGGTGGGAGCCCGGCAAGGAGGCGATGGAGCTGGAGTAACCGGGGAAACTGAGCGGGCCTCCGCCCGGGTCGCTGCGCACCCGCCGGGCTAGGGGTGCTCGGCGGGCCCGCCGTTGTGGCTGTGAATAGGAGGTGACAGCGAGGCTGCGGGGTGCCGCCGTAACCCTCCTCTGGCTCACCACGATCCCGTTGGCATTGCTGGAGGTGTTGGTGGGGAACATGGCTGAAGTGGAGGTGGGAGCTGCCTCCGTTGGACGAGGTGGTCATGCGACTGTCGTACGGGGACCACAGGAGGCCTGGTGGGGCTGGTGTAGGGTCAAACCCTGGCGAGGAGTAAAAGTCAGATCAGTGCAGTCAGGAGAGATCACGTCAATTCCGTAAACAAACCCGTTGCCGTTGGTGTTGACGTTGATGTTGTTGTTGTTGTTGTTGCCGTTGTTGTTGGTGGTGGTGGTGTAGCTGAGCGCGGGGCTGGGGGGGCTGTAGTCGGCCATGCGCGAGCTGTTGTTGCCGAAGTAGGAGCTGTGGAGGCGCTGCCCAAGGAGGATGACGAATCATTGCGGTAGTTGGAGAAGGGTTTGCGCACGGAGGTGGGGGTCATCCCTGCGCTGGGCTTGGACCACACGGCGGCGTGTCCATGCATATCAAAACCCACATCTGTGCCGTTGGCGTGGAAGTCGTTTTCATCCTGGAGCTCAATCAGGCCTCCGGTCCTCATGGCGATGTGGATCAATTTCGTGAGTATAGAGTTTAACCAAGGGAACAGGACACACAACCACCATCTCGTTACCTTTTCTAAAATCGTACTTTTTCAGGTTCTGGGGTATTGGTACAGGGTTGAAAAAACATAGTTCACAATAACCAAAACATCTCATAAAAAGTGTATGTCTGATGCCAGCGGAGAATCGTAATTGTTGTTGGTTTATTATTTGTATTTCTTACATATAACAAAAACTTATAAATAAAGGGTTCATTTTTTAAAAATAACTTTTGAAGTGTAAAAATGTCTTTATATTTTCTGGAACCACAACCCAATAAAATGTGTGGTGAGATACTTTTCTTTTTTAAAGACTTGTTTTTCCAAGCATCAAAAGGTGAATGGGAATTATTATTTAGCAATAGGGCAACTGAAGTCTGAGTAACTACATAACATCACCAATTGCTAACAGGATG